>DWNR01003605.1:0-11625 GCA_018250455.1 Polygonus leo | reverse complement strand
CGAGAAGACCCCCGGCCATATTTTAGGCCATAAAAATTCAACCCCTAAATGGTGGGGTAGCGGGCGGAGCCGCGGGTCCAACTAGTATTTAATATTTAATGTTTTGTTTAGGTCTTGAATGTTTTTTATGAATTTCGCGAGCTACGAATAAGCATTAAATTAATATATATACACAGGAATAATACTATGAGATAAACAACAGTGTTTTTTCAATGTTAGTTATTGCAGTAACAATAACGTTAACAATAGTTATTGATGTTCTTAAGGAGAGACCTACATACATAGTTTGTCCCGAAGTGTGCCTAATTTTGCTGATGAATGGAAAAATGTTTATCCAAATTAACAGCATTTATATAATTGTTCAAATTTCTATCACACTTATACAATCGATTCCAATTAGAAAGCAAACCCAAATAGTGAAATAGATAGCTGAAAGTTTTTTACCACTTTTGCTACACATTTGTTTGACAAGGACCACTAACTTCAAGGGTAGGGTAGGGTTGGGTATCATATAATTCGTGTTTGTACTTAGTCAAAAGACCCTCAAAGTTGCTCTGGTATAAACTAGGTTTTTGGCTAATAAAATAATTTAGGTTCCCTGATAACCGTATTCGTACTCGTAATTACCTGTGTATTTATTTTTAATGTAGAACGGTTGCATTTTTTTATCGTATAAAGGTAGCAAACGAACATGCAGACCACCTGGTTAAGAGTGGTCACTGCTGCCTGTGGGCATCATTAATCAACCTCAAGTACGATTAAATCATCCCTAAGTGACCACAGATGACCACAGATGCGTTGCTACCCCTAAAGTCTAAGATGTTCACCTCGTATAAGTTTAGCCGGTAACCCCGCATTTCCAAACGGAAACAAAAGAATTGCTTTACGTAGGTTTATGAGGGTGCGGTACCTCCCCGGTCGAACTAAGCGAGTTCTATTACCTGGTAAAGATGCACTGCCGCACATAGACACTTGTAATCATACCCAAGTACGATTGAACGACGCCTAAGGTTTTGGATTCAGATATTTATGACGCGTGCAGAAATATATCTTATAACCACGCCACATCAAAACCGAAATATAAGAGATGATGAGAGTGCGGGTGATCGAAACCAGTGTGATGAAAACGAGTTCGAGGGTGACGAGGGTGACGAGGGTGACGAGGGTGACGAGAGTGATGAAAACGAGTTCTACCTGTCGAATTGTGTATTTGGCAGCCATAGGTATGTATTTATCACAGAATAGCAGTAAATCTTGAGACATTAACATATTTAGGGGAAGGTGGTACAAAATGATCCCTCGAGGTAAAACGATCCCCTGCTGTTATACCGGCTTTGGAACGCCATCTAGGAACTTTAAGTAAGATTCGTGCTCCTTTTGTCAAGCCTTACAAGTCTCTGTTAGTGTCATGACGTCAGAAGCAGTGTGAAAAATTTTATCGCAAAAAATTAAAAATTACTTAGCTAAATCTAAGGTAAGCCAATATTTGACATTATGTACTTTTAGTCTACATAGAAATTATGTGATAGGAGTGTTTGTTTCAGTTTTTGTTACCAATAAACAAGGGAATAAACCATTATGCATTACAATAATTGAAAAAACATAGGTTATGTTCCGATGTTTTTTGTTACTTACCGTTTGGGGTAAAACGATCCCTACGCGGGGTGGACAAAATGATCCCAGGATCATTTTACCCCATGCCTACCTACCCAATCGTAGTGTGTAGTTAACTTTTAATAAAATTATGTTTTTTTATGTCACTTAATTAATAACGTCATAATCATTATGTTTTCATCATCCATAAACTTATGATATTATTTTTTTATATCATTTTGGGCCGCTCAGAGTCTATTGTCAGAGATCTCTTATAGAGATAAGCCTACATTTGCTAACAAGACAAACTATTAAAGTTAAGTGCAATAATATAATACTAATAACGAGTCTTTATTTTTATTGCATAAAATATGCGGTAGTCATTAAATGCCTTTGTTTTTTTAGGAATCATGCCCCGAAATTACATCCGAAAAACTACACGCCAGAACTGCGATAAAAACAAAATGAATAAAGCCATAGATACAGGGTATGCCATATAAAACTGTTTCCAAACAATTTTCAGAAGAAGATAAAAAGATACTACTTGTTAAGAATTTTTTTTTTGAAATACGATAGTCAATGTTTAAATTGATCAGAAACATCTATAATACTATATAGCTGATATTTATGAGGATTAATAATTTGCTGTAATATAATTGCGTTATTAAATCAACTATTTTTTGAGATTGAATAAACAATAAAAAAACTAAAAATATTTTTGGATGTGTTATTTCTCTACCCCACTACACAAGAATTTTGTGTAGTGGGTTAAAATGGTCCGGGGATCATTTTGCCCACTGCCGGGGGATCATTTTGGACACAGGGGTGTACAAAATGATCCTTTAGTAGACTTTTACGAAAACATTAACATAAATTATTTCTAATGACTTACGCAATTTAACGCTTACTAATTTTGCAGTTCGATTGAGTAGCTACCCCTTAAATATTTTAAGTTTAAGAAAAAGCTATATACACTCGTTTTACAGTTCTTTTCCCTTAGGAGGATCATTTTGTACCACCTTCCCCTAGATAATAACTTCTAGACCAACCAACTGTGCGATGTACGTAATTCACAGTGTCAGAGGTTTACTTAGTAGATAAATGAGACAATATGTGTCGCCGTGGCAGCCTCAAACAGCAGCTTATTATTTTTGTGTGTCTTTCTTAGAAGTTGTCATGTAGGCCATATAACTAAGTCTACAATCATTTTGGCTAGCTGGCATTGGCTCAATATCCAAGTGTTGATAGATGTTAGTGGCAAAATCGTATATCTCAATACATTTAAATACATTCATTATCACGAATAAGTATGTGTATACTGAATTTAAATGACTGTATGATGTGATGAGACGAAATTAATGCCGCATAATGTTCGTAAAATTACATACTGATCACAATGTAGGTACTGTTGTTTTGCTACTGAACCCTCACAAAGAAAAATATTAAGACCATCATCCACCATACTGGCCAAGTGCGAATTGGTGGACATCATACCTTTTATATTTTTGACAAATTAATTTTATTAAATTATAATACTACAATACAACCAATTCGCGACCTTAACAATGTGTAGATGTAATTAAGTATTTTAGAATCGCTTCATAATATGTTTTTTGCTAAGAAGTCGAAATAGCGGAAGAAACTTTACAAAGTCTATAAAATAAAAAAATTTGATATATTTACAGTAATAAGTAAATTATATTACTAAAACCTCTTCTCCAATTTATGTTATTAGGTTGTTAACTCAAACTTTCGAAATCTAAGTTTGGATCTAAGAAACACTCTAAAGAAAGATAAATGTGATAAGTGTCGAAGTTCTATGTCACGGATAATTAAGGTTATAAAACTTTTGTCGATTTTTCTCAAGAGGTATCGGTTCTAGTTTAGATCTGTAAAGTTTAAATATTTTTCTATGTTATGAAAGTTTTACATTAACTGACGACTTGGAAATTCGTTTTTACAATGGTTTAATATGCAGATTTGTTTAGAATCGACATAAATTCGCGTAGATCTTCGAGATTCACTCCATAGATTACGACATCTTATGAACAAAACGCAGAAATTTTTGACCGGCCCTGAAGACAGAAATGGATGTAATGGCGCTGTTGCAGTAAGTAATTAGTAAAAAACGGATTAAAACTTATACAATGTTTAAGAATATCATTATACATTTGCCGCAGTAAATCTTGAAAACAGAACTTCACTCGCAAACCGAACCTTTATGTTTTCTTTTTTGTGAAAGGCAAAAGAAACGGGCACGTAAAGTAAAGGAAAATTCGAGATACGTGTTCACATTGCTGCATTGCGTAATGAACAACTTTATATGAACGCCTTTGTCTCTGAGGGAAAATAATAGGCTTTTACATTAAATCTATACGAATCGTTTGGCGACACATGTGGGTTTCCTCATAATAACGTTATCGACGTCCTTTGTCATGTCTCTTGTGGTGGGCAACCGATAAACAATCTTGCACCATTTACTCTGATTGATTCCTTGTCAATAAATGTACGTCAAAACTTCGTAGGTTTTTGGTTCGGTCCCTTTTCTGATAGAGACAGTAAATCGTAATCTCAATTATGATTTTATATTTCTGTTTTGGTTTTGAGTACTTGAATATCTTAGTGCTGGACTTTTATTACAGAAAACTTTACAAATTTCATTTTAATATTAGTATTTTTATTAGGAAGAAAATACAAAAAAAAATGTTATCTTTACTTCCTTGAAATTTATATATGGATATAATTCTTACCCGCACTAAATATTCAAAGTCAAAGTAAACGAATATGCATACTATTGCAAATGAGACCAAAAAATTACTTTACCGTCTGACTAAGAGAACTTGGCAGAGACACAATCAATTCATACGATGAACTGTGTGTGAGAAACAGACGAAAACAAAGCCATAATTTTCGTATGTGGCCCATATATGTAGGAAACACAGAAAGCTTCCAAATAAGATAGAAAGTGGGGTGACAAAACACTGGCCGGGATAGGCACAAGACGATTTGTTGGCATCTTTGTATCTCAAATCTACGCTATTGCTCTCCGTCGTGAAAGGGTACAAATTGCTAGCTTCCCCTGTAGGTTTCAATGCGCATATGTTTATTTAAAGAACTGCTGTAAAGTAGGTACAAGGTGCGCAGAATGTAAATATTTTTTTTCTTGATAAATTTTAGTTACTTAACGTTAGACTTGATGTTTTGAATGAGTATAGTCAAGCAATCTGAGACAAATAACGATAGGTAATAATGCCCTAATAGTGGGTCTCCTCCAAACTTAAATGAATACCCATTGGTAACGAATGTAGCTTACATTTCGCCATAAATACAGCTATTAAAAGTAATGATTATAACAAACTTTTGCGTAAAACCTCATCATTTTAGGACTTCTTGTTTTTGCTAACACGTAGGTACTTCGAATCTACTTTAAATCATCCCTCTAAAATTCGTTATATTTAAGCGACAATCGTTGTGTAACACAAACTTTTGTGATACTACTGTTGCAGCACATTTTGTCCTGCGATATAAAATCGTAAAGCTGCTCTTTTACGCTTTCAAGCATAAATCAGAACCTTATTGTGTGATGCTTTTTGAAAGCGGCAGGGTTCGAACATAGTGTTCATATTTGACAATTCTCTAATTCCATGTTCATATTGGATAAATGCATAAAATGGTTTATAGCAACAATAATTATTAAAAAGATAGGATATATGATAATTTGCAAATTAAATTGCTAAAACATAGTAATAAATATTAAATGTTGTACAAAAAAGTAAATTAATTTCATTAGAAACATATCATAATCAATTTACAAAGGAGAGAAATATCGCATGTTTGAAGGAGAATTACAATAGTAAACGCTATAAAACCTGGTAAGATACATGTCTATACTATGTATCTGTTATCCAAGAAACACAACATTCCCCTTAGGCTTACCAATTCCACTGAAATGTTTAGAATCCACGCGGTTCTCCACTGACCGAATCCTTCGCGCATCTCTTAATGGATGTTGTTCCAAATTGCTAAAGTAATGAGATATCGTCCATGTGTAACGTGATATTTGAACTGTTTACACAGTCTAAGTCGAATTAGATTACAGTGGAAATTATTTGGCAGTTAGTTTATACAGTTGTTGGTTGTCGTAGGTATGTAATGTTTATTGAATTTACAATTCACATATTTATACTAATGGTGTGTACTTATGTTTTTTATATGTTTTGTAGTTTTAGAAGTAAATGTTGAATGATATTTTCAGAAAGATACCTTAAATAGTTTTGTAGATAACACAACAAAATCGTGACCATAACCATGTAATACAGCAATGACTTTAACACGAATAGTAAGAGCCACCACCACCCTTATAATCCACACATATTGAAGCAATTTATTGTGTTTCAGTTTGGAGAGGCGTGGTTGCCAGCTATACTTAAGCAAGAGGCGATTTCAATGGTACTTAGAGATGATTACTAATGTCCTTGGCCGGCTGTGACCACTTGCTCGTTTGCTATCTTAAACGATAAAAAAGGTATTAAGAAACGAATTGAGTTATATAGAGAAATATTTTAGGGTCCCGAATGGCCAAATGATAAAACGAAATACTCATAAGATTTGTCTGTCACTTCGTCATAGCCAATTCCCCAAAATTGACGATAACGTTGAAGGAGAAGTATGAATTTCGGTGACACACAGATAGAATATTATGAAGGTTGCTTACAATATGCATGGTCATTTGATTTTTTAATAAAAATTAAATATTGCGTTTATTTTTAGACTTCTTTTCACGATTTCTTTTTTCTTTTTACGTTTCCGTTTATTGATACGTCAATGCTATTATAATAATAACTCACCATAAAAGATACACTTTGATTAATAGAGGTTAAGCAAGAGTGGTTAAATATCACCCGCATTTATCAAGATAAAAATCTTCCCATCTATTTAAATTCACAACATCGGTAAAATTACTCAGTAGAGCTACTAATGGTTACGGTATTGTTGATTCGAAACAGGAATAAAAAAGCTAATAGGAGTCAAAGTTGCCACAAAGAGAAATGTTTCTCATTAAGTCAGATCAATGCTTTCACAAGCAGAGTAAGTATTATTACCAAATGGTACATTTTTGTTTCAACGAATGCGAATAACGACTTTTATTACGCAGAACCTTTTAAGTGCACAGTTCCAATAACATTGTTTTGTTGAGACTTTTTGATGCAATGAAGTAGAAATTATTTTTGAAGTACAATTATTCCAAGCATACGTATTGTTTACTTAGTAGGTATAAACGATGAATTTATCCAGAAACGTTTTTGAACGAAACCCCTTTATTTTTATTTGCATATATAAAAATTAAAACATCTTATTTTTTCACCACTTGCTAATGAAAATAATTAAACCATTTCGTATAGTATTCGCTATAATCATTTAGTGATTACGATTTCATTTAATACCTCACATGCTACTTTAGACAAAAGAGCCACTCGTGACAGCAACAAAACAACCTCTCAGATACTATTAAACTACTACCACTGTAGTTGTAGCTAATGAACATACAGTATACAGTTTTCAAACATTTCATGTATTCACCGTGTGGCGGTCTGAACAATTTCTGACACGAAAGTTAGTGAAAATTAGTTAAAAAGTGGAAACCACAGTTGTAGCGCGCTACAGCTTGAAGTAGCGGCTTCTCTGTCACGAATGGGTCGTGTGCGGCCACGCTTAATGTTAGAAGCTTAGAAAGGCTTGGAGGCTTTTACCACTTGGGTAGACCACATACAGTATTAGCAATTAGGGAATAGAATTGCGCTACTCGTAGTACCAATGATACACAGGAATTTACAGTACAAAAATAATGATGATTAATTTTATACTTTAGCATTTTAAGACATGAAAATCTTGCAAAAATGCAGGAATACTGCAGTGTTCGCGCGAAAATATAATATTTTATTCATTACTCCCGTTTTTATTTGACGTTTTCTGATGTCATTCTGTTCTTTGTCTTCTTTCTCAATATACATTGTAACAAAAATCAAGTTGGTCTACAAATCAACTTGGGGCAAAAATACATTTTATGTATGTATGTATGTTTGTAACGTGATAACTTTCGAACCGTTGGTCTGATTTTGATGAAACTTAAAAGGCATATAGGATTTGTCAATAGAATTTTTAAGTTCGTGGGGCAACAAAGTCGATTAAGTAGTTTTTGTAAAAATTACAATTAGCAATTAAAATATCCAATTACTTCGGAGCCGTGTTAGACACACGTTTCCGAAGTTTGCTTTTGATAAAAATTAAAAATGTAAGTAGAAATTGTTGTAAGTAGAAAACATTGTTGAATGTTATTGGCTTAGATTTAACCATTCAGTTTTGGGTTATCAAAAATTTATAGTGTTCGCGAGGTCTAAGTTCGCAGCGAACAACTAGTTTAACTCTGTTTTTATCATGTTTTTCCGTATTTTTACAAACAATTTTTATAATTTCATAACAAATCATATTTTTTTAATTTTGTTATTTTATACTATGTATATCTTACAATACTAGAGAGCGAACAATAATAACATCATTAGTATCTTGTACATTATTATGCCATTACTGCCACATATTCTTCGTATAAATTTAATTGCAAAATAACCCTCCTTCGAAGCGATCGGATAAAAAGTCAGATGAAATGGTAAAATATTTTATTGAAACAGCATTTCCTTTCAGTTTTTCGTTATCTTTTAAAACTTCTTATCTTACAAATTCGTGGCGCTCTTCCTGACAAAGTTTTCGACAATTTACGCGACTTCAAAAACATATCTAAAGGACGCATAATACCAAAGGACACAAAAATAATGTTTTTAAGTCCTCAACTAATAGAAAGTCAGGAAAAATGGTCTAAGACCTTAAAAGTCGTAACTTAATTAAAACCACAAGATGTTGACTGGAGTACTAACAATTAAATTACTCAATTACGATACCGACTTCCAGAATTATAAAAACAGTTAACTATAACTATACCTTTGCGATAAAATTGTAACTAGACGATGCCTGTTCTTTGAAGATATTTGAGAAAAAATAATGTGGAGAGTGTTTATAAAAGTTAAAAATATGCTTATGGTCTTACTTAACATCTGGGGTATTTTCTATCTTGATACACTATCTAGAATATTGTGTTTAATATATGTTTGCACATTCGACTATAATTATTATTGGTAAGTAAAGAGTAAAATTATTATTGGTATTGATTGCTACTTAATAGATTACCAAATATCATCGTATCGCATGATTAGCAAACGAAGCCGCGGATAAAGCTGCATACATATAAAAGAGAATTTGTCGGTTTGAAGCCGATCTGAATCTTCATGAGTAATAGAGTGTGTTTATTCAAGAACCATCCATATAATACCTAACATAACTCATTTCGTCAAAAACGAGTGCGGAAACTTATCCGAACAATGACAAAGAATATCCGCTGTGTAGCGAAATGGGGAGATATGAATAAAAAGTGCGCAAAGCAGCGATAGGAGCTCCATTTATTACTCGCTGTGAAACGGATAACGAAGCAAATTCAAAGGGATGGCATGTGAATGAGATCCGTGTACCTCATGGGTGTCTCATCTGAGAGCCTTGAACTCTTTTGTGGTGTGGAAATGGCTGCTAAATCTCTGAGGTAGGAGTGCCTCGAACGCGGTTTATAGTTTATGGTGTAGTATTTTATGGGATCTCCGGGCGTGCAACGGATAATGTAAAGGGGGTGGTAAGGAGTCCGCTATAATTAATGCACGCCGTCTGATACTTGATTTTTTTTTTTGATACTACTGAATACTGTAAAAACTGCTATATTGATTATGTATAAGAGAAAGATCACTGACAATCAGCGTGTAGGTCGTTTATAGAAATGAAATGTCATTTAGAAATCGTTTTGCGATAAGACTTATATGATTGCTTTATATGATTATTAAGTTTTGTGTTTACTTAATTCTTTGTACAAAAAAGATATTTAACTAAACCGAAACCAATGATGCCATAAGTGAATGTCAATCCATTAATTTTCTCAATAATTACACTTTATATGAACGAAACAAAATTACAGTGGAACACCTAACTCTAATCAAACCGATTGAAAATTAAATTACCCGCTCACTATGAATCAATGGGAAACGTGACTCGAATATCATTGAACAAACGTTGAAATCAATGTGGCTTCAAACTGATTGCAAAGCTCTTTATGCACAACCCGTTACGTTGTTGTTTACGAGTATTTACGATGACAAATAAAAACAATTCAGACTTGTCGTTACTATACTCAAGCATAGTGTTTCGTTACTATTTAAACAAATGATTTTGTAAAAAATAAGTAACTTCAATAGGTTCTTAAGTAACGAATTTGCTTCGCGAATACCGCGTTATTATTACACAAGTTTATTATCAATTTTTTTTTTTTTTACTATTCGGCAAAAGTATATTTTTTCTGGTCAAAATGTACCCAATTCCGTTTCCTCCTTATGCCCTGAATGTGAACACTATTTCATGATCAGTTGGGTTAAGAGTTTAGGCGTAAAAGCGTAACAAACTCGCATATCATACATACATATTATAATAAAATTTTGGGATTAAAATAAAATTTCCAAACAAAAATGTTTGTATAACTGTTACAGAAAACTCTTAGAATAATTATATATAAAAATCTATTGACCGGATTAATGATATTAAGATATTATTATAAAATAAAATTATAACCAACTTTTATATGTGATTTATTTAAAATATATATGAAATGTATGAAATGTTGTTAACCATATCATAATATCAAGCATAAAATCTTTTTAAATAACCATTCGTTATATTTTTGCGTATCCGTATTTTTGTATTTTGTGTATAATCTCCGTTAGTATTGATATGTGTGTATCAGTCGATTGCTTGGAAAATGTACAAACAGAAGATACGTGTGAATTACAAAATGTTACAAACGATACGTTTTGTGGGCAATGGCTACCGTTTGACTGTTTTTGGACCGCGTTATTTCATAATAATGGATATCGCGCATTTGTATCTACCATAGTAACAATTATGGGAAGAAATATATTGGTTTGAATAAGAATTATTACCTATAATTATCTGTAATATTTATCTATACTAAGATTTAGGAATTAACATACATAGATTTAGTACTTAAAAAATATTATTTCAATCATTTATTTGGTTACAACTTTGAACTTAAGTATCATCCTTTCAAATTCACTATAATTATTTCAAACATATAAAATCAACGAGTATAATCTGTAGCCGCTACTTTAATTTATTTGATTTTCTATTACGCTTCTATTAAATATCAACAATACAGCCTAAGCATAGTCTCCTTTACTATTGATATGCATTTATGAGTCGATTACTTGGAAAATCGACAAACAAGTACAGATACGTGTGAATTACAAAATGTTACAAACGATGCGTTTTGTGGGAAATGGCTACCGTTTGACTGTTTGTCGACCGCGTTTCATGCATAATGATAAATGTCGCGGCTTCTATATTTGTATGTACCATAGTAACACTTATGGGAAGAATTATATTGGTTTGAATAAAAATTATTACCTCTAGTTATCTGTAATCTATACTACGCTTTTCCAAAAATATAACAATTTAGGAATTTACATACATACATTTAATATTAAAAAAAAATATTTCAATCATTTATTTGGCTTTGAACTAGGTATCATCCTTTCAAATTAATTTAATTATTTAAAACATATAAAAATCAAAAAGTATAATCTTTTACTTATTTGATTTTTTATTACGCTTCTAATAAATATCAGCAATACAGCCAAAGCATAGTCTCCTTTACTATTGATATGCATTTATGAGTCGATTGCTTGGAAAATCGACAAACAGGTACAGATACGTGTGAATTACAAAATGTTACAAACGATGCGTATTGTGGGTAATGGCTACCGTTTGACTGTTTGTCGACCGCGTTTCATGCATGATAAATGTCGCGGCTTCTATATTTGTATGTACCATAGTAACACTTATGGGAAGAATTATATTGGTTTGAATAAA
>DWNR01003604.1:0-11627 GCA_018250455.1 Polygonus leo | reverse complement strand
GTGATATGGATATTAGTAAACATAGTGAAGTACGAATGAATCGTATCTGAGGTTGATCACAGATGCGTTGCTACCCCTGAGGACTAAGATGTTCGCCTTGTGCGTAAGTATAGCCGACATTGCAACCACGTCTCTCCAAACCGAAACATTGTCATCATTTGGTTTGGCCGAGTGACAATGGTACTTTCCCGGTTGAACTTGCATGCAACGGGACATGATTGTCCTGTACTGTCATATATACAATACACATATACATATAACCGCCGTTTCTACAATCCCCCAAGTATGTCCAAAAATTTTTGTTATTCGACTGTGAAGGGTAGAGCCTATGACACAAACATCCAAGTTTTCAGAGTGATTAAGGCATTACATCTGAAGGACTCGATCTATGGATAATTAATTAATGATACCATATACCAGATATTCACAGTTGGAAAAATACATTTTAAATCAGATGATCTGATCATCAGATGATTTGATCAGTTGTTTTAAAGTGCCTAATAATATGGCACTCAAATGTAATTATAACTTGTTAATACAAATAATTTTATTGTTTCTAGCTTTAATCATAAAAATAATAATGAGAAAAGTAAGGTTTATGTTAAAATAAAACAAACATAAATAATTATTAGCAATCATTTATTTTTAAACATGCATAGCATGCATAGTATTACACTGAACTGAGTATGATATTATCAACAGTTAATGGAGCTCATCATGTTCTCTTATTAAATGCAGTTCTCAGTATATATTACTGATATTTATAATAATTTTATTTTATGGTATGGTGGAAAATATTTAATGAGTGTCTTTAGGCAACATACCTTCAATGTAAACATAAAATACAATTATTGCTACAAGACCATTTTAAGCCCCCCAGATAATATCAATATTTTGAGGATTTTGGACTTATTTATAATGTGATGTATAGCGACGTTTAGTTATTCTCAATATTTTGGATTCAATAAAGTAGACACCAGTTATTAATTTTTGGCCAAAAAGACGTTGAAGGCATCGATGAACTCGCCTTTAGGATCCTCCTTATCCACCAGTTCTTTCCAGATTTCGGGCTGCTTCTCTTGGAAGGCGTGGACGACGGTACGCACCAGTTCTTGTTGCTTAGGTGTGCACTTCGCACAACTGGTCCTTATGGCCTCAGGTATAATTTCTGTAAAATAAATTTAAATAAAATTAATTAACGACTGATTCATTGATTACTTTTGACATCAGTTTTCAGTTCGTGTGAAATTAAAAATTCGAAAACTGACTCTTAGCTTACCAGAAATGGAAAGGTATTTAATAATTTCGAAGGTATAAACTAATAATAAATAGAGGCTCCTATTTCACACGATAGACCCATATTCCGCATCTGTCACCACATCAGTTTGATGATCAAAAATCAAATCCAGCGCAATTTTAATTCTCGATCCGAAAACTGAATGATTTAGATTTATTTTTCGGTCGATTGTATTATCGTTGTCTCGACAGAGGGAAATTCTTCTTTATTATGCTATAGCCCTACATTAATCGTAGTTTAGGATTCTAAATCAACGATAGGATATAAACAAGTGTTTATTCAATATAAAAAATAAAAAGTATAAAAACACTTCTTTGACCTTTTCAAAGAATTACGAGTAAAACTTGTTTTCTGAGTTTTTAAATGTTTCTTGTAACGGAATCGTAATTAATATCTTTAAAGGCATTTAACCTTTGAAGATATGAATAAATTAGTAACAAATTAACAAAAAGGAAAACCTATGTTTTTAGACTAAAATGGATAAAGATCTATGTTCAGTCTAAAATGATACGCCTAGATCACCGGCGAAATGTCTTTCGAAAATATCACTCTTACACACGTTTTATGTCTATGTCGGTGCCAAATGCAGTCGGCATCTCCTTCTTCTCTTCATATACCACTTGAAGTCGGTCGACTTGAGAACCTCCTCCGTTTCTTTCGCCAGTTAAAAAAACTAACTAGATCTTATGTTAATTTGTTACAAATCCAAAACAATGACTTCAAGTATGGTCATCCCGAAGGATGATTGTTCAAATTTTATTACACCATCTTTCAGGTAAACAATAATCAAGAAAATTGAATAATCAAAATTTACGACATAAAAACATTTACATCTCGATAAAAACAGTTAATAGTAGAACTCGTTGGAAATTCGATAGAAATAAACGATTTATTTTATTTGCTGCAGTGAAACTTAAGGCATTTTGTATTGGAATGGATACTCCTTTATTTGTAATTAACACCTATTAAAAACAAACATATAAATATTCATATAATTCAAATGTGTTATTCATAGTTAATTACTCTGGTATACAACTAAATTATTTGCCAAATAAACGAGAAATATATCGCCTGTCACACTACAAGAGCGTGTACGTAGGACAGTAGGGCGTAATTTTCTTACAATGGAGTAGAAATGCTTTAAGCATTTTATCATTGGAATATTTTATATCATTACCATTGCGAAAGAATGTCACGCTTTAAATTTAAGCTGGCTTCTGATACTCTACAGCCTGCAGTCTCGTTTGTTACTCAAAAACTAATCAATAAGAAAAGATAGGCCAAGATAATACGTACTCTTTATGTTTGCTCCATCAGGGGTGCAAGGTCCTTTGCCGAGGAAGCAATAACCATAACCATGCAGTAATCGCGCATTTTCCACTAATTCCTTCGCGTTAAAGTTGTCATACGCTGGGTTGTATGTTTCGCCGGGGAAAGCCACCGCGGCTGCTACCAACATGCACAATACTAAAACGGTCTTCATTCTGTGAACAAGTAAAAGTACTTCTAAAACACAGCAACAATAAATTCAATCGAATAAAATATAAAATTTATTTAGTGTTAATTGCTGACAAAACGATTGTAACTTAATTAGTATTTTTTGGAAAATATGAACGACGAAATTATACATTATTACCATATAAATTTAGCAAATGAACATGCAGAAGATCCGATCCAAGTACGATGAAATCATACCTGAGGTTAATCATAGATGCATTTGTATCGTTCAGGACTACCGCTAAAGAGTATATATTTATACGAAACACGAATATATTTGAATCTCTAAATAAAATTGTTTTTTTATCGTGCTCTTACGTATAGCGAAATATGAATCAGAGAATCTGATGAGATTATTTGTGTCTGACACATAACATAAATAAATAAATAACATTAAGATCATGTCAACAACAACAACAACAACAACAATGCAATCAAAATGATTTCTGTAAAGTATCATTTTTCGTCAAATTTTTATCAACAATAGCAAGTTCTCGTAGATTTGTGAATTATAATTTTATTTAGACCTTTGCTCTTACATGGACGCTCTACTGTGTTGTCAAAATCAAAACTTATTTATTCAAAGTTGAATGATTGATTGATGATTCAAATTTGAAGAGGGTGGTAAAGAAGATATTCCCACACTTCTCCTACCTGAGCTAGGTTGCTAGTAACGAATCAGAACACGTTAATCCTCTCAGGATTTTATACGTCAAGGGTTCCCAAACTTTTTCAATTCGCGACGCACTTAGGTTAGTATTATGTCACGGCGTAGTTATTCGAAATACAAGGATGCTAGAACCATATGCACAAAAATTAAAACTTAGGCCAAGCTTAGTTTCCAGAGAAAGCTTTACGGCGCCCCTCTTTACTCCTTACGGCGTACCAGGGCGCCGCGGCACACGCTTGGGGAACTCCTGTTGTACGTGGATATAACTTACCATTACATAGACTACTGTTATACCTTGTACCTACTTCATTCGTGTATTTTTACAATGTAGGAGTTGTTAAGTGGATTACTTATAGAACTTTTATAAAATGACCGTTTCTAAAGTTGATATAAATACCAATTTAGAATCAGTTAAACAGTTATGTTAAAATCAACCATATACGAGTAGTTTTAACGTTTAAATTAATGACAGTTAATGTAACGCCAGTTTGTTGCACTGAATTTAATGAATAATTAAATCAGAAAATATATTAAAATATTGCATATAATTAAGAACAATTAATGCACATATGTGCAAAACATATTTTAAGTTCTACTGCGAATGCAAATTATTACAAAACTTATTTGAATATGAATTCTACTTGTAATATTGCAATAAATCACAAATATGATGAAAATTAAAAATACCGTTTTTTCATATAAAAGTAGCAAATTATATTTCAACTGGTCACTGCAACTCATTGATAATCTATTACTAAATCCAAATGCTATGCAAATATATTATAGAAGATTCTAGGTAATACACTTAAAATATTCTCCAATATATTCACGACTACAATTTATTCACACTAAATTTCTAAACTAAAGGACTCTACATATAAATATTTCGTCTATTCCCTACAATATGAATGCATTGTAACTTACATCAAAGCTACTCGATTCCCAGCTGTTACGACACTGACTTCGTTATCTACTGACCATCATTTATATGGATGATACAGGAAAACATGACCGTACGAAATAGTCAGCAAACTGAATCTGTGCGACCAACGTAGGGCTGGCGACTGCAGTCGTTTCTAATATTTCTATTTATTTATGCGCTTATACTTATTATAGATTCGTGGTATTTTTATCTTATAAAGGTAGCAAACGAGCATGCAGTCCACCTGATGGTAAGTGGTCACTGCCGCCCATAGACATCCGTAATCATCCTCAAGCACAATTAAATCATGCCTAAGTTTGATCACAGATGCGTTTTTCGCCTTCGATTGGCGTGGCTACCCCTGAAGACTAAGATGTTTCTGTATAAGTGTAGCCGGCAACCACGCCTCTCCAAACCGAAACACAAGTATTGCTTCACGGAGGATTATGAGGGTTGCGGTGTCACGAGCCTAAACTTTGTACTTGGAACATGTAAGGGTTACATGAAATGCAGGGATACACCCACAAATAGACGCCTTTCGCCATACAAAAAGATGCCGCCGCGTAACAGTTGTTCTATATTTTAAGGCTGTATCTACATTCTTTGAAAACATGGTATATCTGGCTAAATTTTCAAAGGCATATGCCTTAGACGAGCAGTAAAATGTTATTATTTTCCTTATATTTAAATGCAAACACGAAAAAGCTCACTGAAAATAACATAAATAGAAAATACACGTGTTTTGTTTTAATAAATGCAAATATAATATAATATTAATAAACCACACGTACCCAATTATTTACTTACACTTGCACCTTTCATCTTAGGCAGCAGCAAACGTCTACGAGTAAGTCTAAATATTTTAGAAATGTCACCGTTAAAGATGATGTGTATTTTCTTAAGGACGTTCCAACTAAGTATTGCATTATGATAAAGTTCATACACAGCCATGTGAACACTGAAATAAAAAATAACTAAAATTCTTCAATTTTAAAACACATATGCAATCCACTAGTATTAAGTGGTCACATCGACAGAAAAACGCTAAATCTTGCACCTTCATACCTGTTACCATTATTTCATTTTACCATTACCATTATCATTGCCTTTAGAATTTTTTGGTACTAGCCTTAGTGATACAGAAAAATTACACTATGTAGGTTCTTCCCTGATAAGTGGATAAAGTCTTTAATTTTAAACAGAAAAATTGTCAAAATAATATAATTTTAGTTCGAGTAAGTATCAATTTCCTTTTCTACCTACTACTACAAGAAATACTATATTAAAATAGTTATATATGAATATCGAATATATCAACAAAATAAAATATATGCACATGACAAAAATATAAAGGTGTTAAATTTTCAATTTTTTATAATAAATACAACATATACGTATAATAAAATGATGCCTAGATTAGATACTTACTAATAATCATACAAAAAAATCCTCAACCGATTTTCATCATTAATAATTAAAACTTTAATAAATACTAAAAATAACTGTAACCTCATATACAGATAATTTGACAACCCTAGCTTAGTGCAAACATTGCATCTCAACAAACCGAAGTACGCTGACGTGATTTAGTAAAAAATATGCGAATAAAACGTGTAAACTTCTAAAGATGTGCGACAGGGCTGTCGAACGTGATAATTGCTCATACCAATAATTCTCAGATAAATTCTAAACATCTTATATCATATTGACGTGTACTCCAAACTGTGCTATTATTATGTGGAATATTTTCTTTAATATTCAATTCACATGTTAATATATATATAGATACCAGAAATAACAGCGCTATTTGAATATTCTATGGATAGTAGTGGACTAATTTTGACACACACGGTAGTTGTCATGTTGCTCATTAT
Source organism: Polygonus leo (assembly GCA_018250455.1). NCBI lineage: Eukaryota > Metazoa > Arthropoda > Insecta > Lepidoptera > Hesperiidae > Polygonus > Polygonus leo. The sequence continues at coordinate 5,367 of DWNR01003604.1, read as the reverse complement.
CGGACTATAGCCATTCTGTTGTTTTACTCGTGTAACTGATATATACATATATGTTTTTAAAAAAAATGGCGGGGGTTTTTTTCCGCCGACTTTTTTTCCGGTCTACATATGCCTAAGAAAGGAGCTTAGGGCCGATGAATGAATGAATGAATTAACTATTCTAATATCTAATTACTGATGTAACACTATATGACTTTCATTAAGTGTATCTATATACCTTATAATGAATAAATTTTGAATTTGAATTTGAATTCTTCCGTAAAGCAATTCTGATATTTCGATTCGTGTTCTCAGAGGTGGCGTTTTGTAGAGCTTAGGTAGAGCTTCAAACTTGTTTAATCACAGAAGTCCATCGACGTCAATGACTACTTAGCGACAAGTGGAGTGCCAGCTCGTTTGATACATAGATAAAAATATAAAAAAATACTAAGAAGTAACTAGAATCAGAGTGGCTTAACTGCATTTAAAAAGAAATTATTACCTATTTACATTTGCATTCTGCATTTGCACCTTAGGTCAATCTGGCTTTTGTGAATTACCGTTAAATAATGAAGAAAATGAAAATATGTACAAATTCTCTAGAACGGATCTAGGCCACTCTGGCTCTAACAGCCTAAAATAAAAACTTTCTAGACAAATCCCGTAATACATACTGTATTAAGAAGGAGGAAAGAAAACGGCACTTATTTTTTATATTATGCTCTACCGGCCCTTACTTTATTTTCTAATCGTGTCACCATTTATAAAATGTAACAAGAAAATTAACATTACGTTCTATCTGTCAATGATTAAGAGCAATTCTGTATATCTGCTTAATAAAACGATAAAAGTGATGATTTTTTTAGAATATTATTTAATAATTCTTTTTTTTACTTACTTACTTATCATACCTTTAAGTAAAAGAGAATTAGACAGAAAAAGTCTTTGACTTAAACGGCGGAGCGTAAATGATAAAAAAGAAAAACAAAGTCTGACAACATCGATAGCATTCAAACTTAAAAATACAATGATAAAATGGTCTAATTACGGCGTCTGGGCGACCACCTAGTGTAGATAAATAACAGACTGTTTAGATAGTAAATGTCATCAGTTCATTCAGATAAACAAAAGTTATTGTTTTAAGGGTTCCATGCCCAAAAAACATATTACTTACTCCATTCATCCGTCGACTCACCTATCGCAGACCTACATAGTTTGAACCGTAATAGGTAGACCCTACTTTTTTACAGTGTGTTACAGTTTGTGTAATATGTGCATAATATGGTTACTATAATAAGAAATACGAATAGTAAAAAAGTTAGTAGTAGAAAATTAATAGTAAAAAAATTGATTTCTGACGTATTTTATTACGTTACAAATATTCTGCATTATGTATGTATGCATTATGTATGTATGTATGCATTATGTATGTATGTATGCATTATCTATGTATGTATGCAGTATGTATGCTGTATTATGTTTCGGTTTGGCTATACGTAAATGCGAGGCGAACATATTAGTCCTCAAGGGTAGCCTGTGGACCTGTGGTCCACAGGCTACCCTTGGCTACGCACCTGTGGTCGACCTCAAGTACGATTTAATTATACTCGGGGATGATAACTATTGTCCATGAGTGGCAGTGACCACTTATCATCAGGTGGACTGCGTGCTCGTTTGAGACCTTAAGACGATAAAAAAAATGTAATAATTTCAAATCATAACATAATGGTAGCAAATTTTTGATAGCAGAGGAAGAAGTTTTAATGCGACGACGCATTTCACGCCAATAACAGCTACTTTTGTACTTAATCCACAGCTTGTACCACTCCTTGTATTGAGGTTTATTGTTGGCAGCGATTTGGATAGAACAATGTTTAACTTTTTTTGGGGTTTAACAAATAATAAATGTATCAAACATGTAGGACTCGGAAGCGAAGGGTTCCGAACCGACTGCCTACAGATGGCGTTGTAAAATTGAAATATTAGATGAAAACGTTATAATATTTTACTCTGAAAAATCTACTATATATTGCAGAGCAAAATTAATAAACCTTATTTTAAGTGTTTGTAGTGAAAGAGTCTATCAATTACGGCTCAAGAGATACAGCCCTGACAGACAAAGAAGTATTAGTAACTAGCTGACCCAACAAACGTTGTTAACCCATATAAAAAATAGGGGTTGGTGATATTTCCCACAATAAAAAGTGTTCTAAGTGTTGACCAGGATTAGTATCTTTACACCAAAAAAAGTTTAATTCGAATCCGTCCAGTAGTTTCGGAGATTAGTCTGGTCAAACAGACAAACAGACAGACAAAAAATATAAAAAAACATTTAAAAGTGTTCTAATACTATTTTAACATCGCCCTGAGTTTTTTGTAAATATATTCAATGTACAGAATACACAGACAGTACACAGAAATTTTACTGTTTATAATATGTATAGATTTAGTCCCGCTTACCATACATTCGTCCCTTATCTATCCCATCCATAAACATAGATGAATGTTAGATAGGACACGTATACATACTTAATTTCTTTCTGAACTGTACCTTAGAACATTAAAGTTTATACCGAAATTATCTTAAAAAACATAGGTATCACATAATTCCTTGAATCTCTTATCGGTCACTGATTTTTCTTATAGCCGAGGCCTAAGGTTATCCGTTCAAAACATTAAAATATTTCGTGCGTAATTACTATAAAAGACAAAGTCGTATCGTCTCTCATCACTAATAAGTTTTTTTAAGAAGAAATCACGACTCTGTAGATATGTCTAAGATTACTGTAAGTGTTCAATCATAATACTTTAAAAACCTATTAACGTTCAATATATACATATAATAAAGCTAAAGAGGGTCGAAAAAATGTACATGGAAGATATTCGAAAAATATTTGGCTGGGGATACTTAGAATCGATAACAGAACACGTTTCAACAATTTTTAGAATTTTTGTCTGTTTGTCTGTTTATATGTTTATCTATTTGTCTGTTTATTTGACCGCGCATCACGAAAAAACGGCTTAACGGATTTTGATGCAAACTTGACTAATCTGTCGACTAGTATTCAATGAAGGCGGAGAAAGAGTGCTCAGTTTTAGAGAACAGATAAAAAAGCAAAATGAAGTTCACTGCATACTTCAGTTGTGATTGAAATATAGTAATCTTAAAGTATTCTATAGTACTAAATGATAATTACACTAGTGGTATACATAAACACACGAACAACTTAACGTTTGGCGGTTCCCGGTACCGCCTCATCAGTATTCACATGTGTACTGTGTGACTAACGCCAACTCGTGCGTTGTTCGCGCTTTGTTGAGGAGACAACGTTGTATACAACGTTTTAAGGATATAATTCTTTCTTTTTAGAGAGCTGTGACAAAATCGATACCTTTTCGTAACTGCTTTCATTTAAATGTTCAATAAAGACACAATGAGTTCTAATGTAACAATGTGAAACAGATTTAAAAAAAATATCATGAAGCTCTCTTAATGCTAATGTTATTAACTGATAATTCTACTGGTGTTCTAAATGTGTAGCTGATGTAACCGTAGCTGTCAGTATGATGGTAGCTACTGTTTGCGTATCTATCTATCTGCTTACTAGCATCGAATTGATTGTGTGTTAATTTGCACGTGCAAGTGTTGATATATATTTTTTAATAGAGGTAGGAAGTTTTTTTAGTATGGACATCGGTAATCAACGCAACATAAGATTAGAGTTCTACCTTAAGATCGACCGTACCTGAAACATAACAATTATTTTGAGGAGCATTGTAATGGTGGAGGATGTTCATGATCAGTCCAACTATAAGAGTTCTAAAGACAATCTCTTAAAAATTGTCGTAGCAATACTGTAACCTCAGCTTAAACTGCTAACAGACTTTGATATTTACGCGGCTTTCAAATTGTGACATAAAATAAGCGGAGCCTTAAACAAAACCGTTATTACGAGTTTAAGTCAATTTACCTGTTTACTTTAAGCCCTCAATTAGTCGTCTTTACACTCTACACTGACTCTTCATCTTTATTCTTTAAGTACGTATGTATTACGTTACGAGACAGGAACAAACACAAGCACATAAGTGACAAAGCGTGTATTCCAAAATGTAGTTCCAATTTTTGTACACTGTAAGACATTCTCCAATAGATACACGAGATAGAGGTTTTAAATTTCTCAGGAGTATATAGTGGAGCTGTACTGTATATATACTTATGTAAAAATGAAACTTTGGTTTTTTGTTACAATGCGTCAATAACTGAGTCTATCAGCCGATGAAAAAAAATGAATTTAATCATCGATTTATTGTGTATAGTCTATTCAATATGAGCTTTGATGACAATGCTTAAACAACAAACTAATCCTACCTTCCTTGATATGAGTTTTGCCACGAGTCTAAAGAAGAAACCTAGATTTACAATATATGTGCGTAAAAGTGTGCTACACTAGAGGTTGCGCACGCTCCCGCTGAAACACAGTGTACGGAGAATAGATAAAAGTGTCTTACGCTAAAGGTTGTAAATTATGATGTATAGCTTTGAATGTAAGTTCTTTCTAAATCATTTCAAGATTTATTGGGATCGTTGAGACCGATTCATATTCTCATATCTTTGAAAACTAAGGCAAATTGATATTCTTTCTACGACTGTACTATTAAAAAATATACTTACTATTCGACTTATACGAATGAGGTAAAAATTCAACGGGACAAAGAAAATTCCGAGTTTTCAACGCATATGGTACAACTAAGAATACGTCGCTCGTGCTACGTAGCGGTACCGCGGTGCGTTTGCTGCGGCCAGAGTTTCACCACGTTATTAAAGAACACTGGGTTCGGCAATAATATTTACACACGCGTCGCTTCTGCGAAAATGCGGTTTCCGGCGGCGTGTGCGCACGCTCCCGCTGGAACATAGTGTAAGGAGATTAGGTTAGCAACCCGGGACTTTGGAGGAGTGTGGTATACATATTTATATTGTTTAAAGCGCCCCACAAGCACCCCACATACTCTTTTTGCTGACAATGCTTACACAACAAACAAATCCAACCTCCCTTGATATAAGAAACCTAGATATACATGTATGTGGGTAAAAATGTCCTACAGTAGAGGTTGTAAGTAATCTATATCTTCGACGAAAGTTCTTTCTAAATCATTTCTGGATTTTTTAAGATCACAGATTGTTGAGACAGTTTCATATTTTACTCTCTTTGAAAACTAAGGCAAATTTATATTGTTTCTACGACTGCAGTATTGAAAATAACCTTACTATTTGACTTATACGACTGATATTAAAATTCAACGGGATAAGGGATTTTTTTTTTTTTAATTGTGTAAAGGTAGCAAACGAGCATGCAGTCCACCTGATGGTAAGTGGCCACTGCCGCC
>DWNR01003603.1:0-11627 GCA_018250455.1 Polygonus leo | reverse complement strand
AAAAGTGTCGTGAGGATCTTTTGTGACAATCGCCTAGCCCCCTTAGCCAGCGTACCGCGCGATAAGGAACTTCGTTCCTGGATTGGGCCATCCTTATCACCTAGGGGTATAACGAATAGACTAACCTGGCTAACTAAGCTAACGTTGTCCTGCCACAAATGTTCAAGTTGTTATAAAAAAATAAAGTCATTTCTCGAAATAAAATATAGCTTATATTTTAAGTAAGACAAAGATACTGTGCGAAATTTCATTAAAATCAATCCGATAGTTTCGGAAATTAGCCTGGACAAACATAGTGACACGAGATTTTATATTACATATTAATAATAATAGGGAAAAGTCGAGTTTACAGGTCTAGCAGTCTAACACACAAGATTGTATCTTAACACTTGAATGTGCTTACTCATTTGTAATTAATAATTGCAATAAAACACTGAGATAAGTGAATCTGCAAAACAGAGCTGGAGGCCTGCAATAACCGCCATACTTGAATGGTACATAAACCAAACTACGCCTCTCCTAATAATAAAATTGATTCCGACGATACATGCCGTAAATAACTCTATCGAGTGAATCAAAACCGAATAAATAAGAATTAATACGTATTGGGTGTATCAATGACTGTACACAATAAAAGAAATAAGTTTAATTTATACGATTTACTAATTGTTTTTAAAAGGTCTGTATCTGTAAAATATTGTTGTCTATGCCTGTAAAGATTGTATCAAAAAATTAAGTAAATTTATTCCAATTTTAAGATAAACGTTTACCTTAGTAAATTATAAGTTTGTCACAAATCAAGTGATAGGGAAGTAAGTCACAGTAATAGTATAGATGTTATTACCGTGACGTTACTAAGTACTATTTCGTGTCCGATGGGAATGTACATATATTTTTACAGATTTTTTTATATTGATTAATTTCGGTTGGTTATTGTGAAATAGTAATTAATATATTTTAATAATAAACAGACAGATAATAAAGAGATAGAAACTGAACATTTTATCGAGTCATCTAATTCATATTAAACCTATATATTTAAACCTGAAATTTTCGGAAAAATTGACCAACTATTATATAACTGAGTTTAATATAATAATTTAAAACTTTACTTTTAATATTGGTATTTTAAATAATAAAAGCATGGGAGTTATTTTATTATTTTAAAATATCTTTCGACGCGAATATTTTTGATTTAAAAATCACGACAACGACATTTGATTTCTCTTTCACGTTATCAACATATTTTTTGCTCAAGTACATTTATTTTAATGTTAACCCATCATAACCTCACAACGGCGTTTGCAAATAACCCGTTCGTAGACCTCCTCGGCCCTTGATTGTTATTTACGACGCAACCGGCCGCCTCTTCCTCAACTCGTATTTAATAAATCGACCCACCAATGATCATGTTGTCACCGCTTATTGCCCCAGACATTGGCCTACGCATTGTTAACGATGATTGTAGTTGCGCATTATCTAACAAGTACTCGATTTTAACTTTTACTTCTTTTGACGGGATATGAAAATGAAGCACATATGTAACATAAAGTCAAATGATATAGGCTTACTAAAAGTTTTTTTTTTTCAATTTCCTAATATTAAAACAAAGATTATAAAAGTTAATAGTTACGTACAATTTGTATTTTATACTGTCATAATTTGTACATTTTATTAGTATTTTTTTATTTATGTATCAAATAAATTGCACAAAAGTGGACGAAACGCTATAAGCCTTATCTATTTTCTACTTGTTCCAAACGTTGTATCATCAATAGACTTTAGATACAAAGCCATTTCATTTCATTTTTTGTGTATTTTGAAGACACTTTGCTAACACTTCGCTAATAATGGAATTAATTGATGAGTTTAATTTAGGTACATTTTTTTCTAATTTTTACCGTTAATTTCTCGTTGCCACTGTTGGCCCATATGGTCTTCTTGATTCTACAAAGACATTTTTTGCAAATAAGTATAATAGGTTATGTTAGTTCAATCAAATTCGTAACCTTATCTCATTTTATGTTCTTTCTAGATGCAATCATTCAATAAAAAAAATATCAAGCCTTTCCTGCAGCAATTTAGAAAGAACCTTAAGTATTACAATGCTGAAAAACAGGCATTGTTTGTAATAATCCTAAGTTTATATTTACACAATAGATATTTGTAGCGGATAAAAACGGTTTTTCGTTAACCTTCCCCAATAACGTAGTAAAGTCCTTGACACTCAAGGCCAACAACGATAACACATATCTTGAAGCTTTTTGATCTACCGACACGTTAGCGAGACCGACACGATTCAGTGACTGTAAAATAAGACTTGCATTGCTTGTAAATGAAAGAAGATGTAATTGTAATGAAACATTTGCCAGTAGATAGAGCTCATGTATGTCCTCCGTGAAGCAATTAATTGTGTTTCGGATTGGAGAGGCGTGGTTGCCGGCTATACTTAAATGTGAGGCGGACATCTTAGTCCTCAAGGATAGCAACGCACCTGTGCTCAACCTCAAGTACGATACAATCGAACTTGGGGATGATTACCTACTAATGTTCATGGGCGGCAGTGACCACTTACCATCAAATAGACTGCATGCTCGTTTGCTACTTTTCGACGATAAATACTTATTCCTTTTTTATTTAATTTATGAGGAACAAAATAAAATATCCATATAAAAAACCCGATCACGATGTTCGCCTACAAAACTACTCAATATAATGAAATCTCGCACATAATTGTGTGCAACTTGAGAAATAGAATAATTTTGAAGCCCATAGGTAGCGCTTTCGTCGACTTTTTTAAAGGCAGGACGACGTTTGCCCTTGCTCGCGAGTAAATAAATAATGTTGGTGAAATGGGATACATACATTATTCCCAGAAACTTTGTCCACACTAATTTTAATGAATTTAGTTTTAATTAGTTTGTTTAAATAATTTAAAATTTAGAAGATTTGAAAATTGGTTTAACTTAAAATGTAGAGAGTAAAGCACTACCTCAAATGCTTTGGGTTATTATATGCTCGATATGTACAATATTGTTAATGACTATACAAATTTATAGGATAAAATGTCGCACATATACCATCATTAAATTTATAATACTCCTAATTTTGCGTTGGTAGGTAAAAGGGCACTGTAAAGTATACACGCACGATATGGAACATCATTAGAATGGAATTACATTTTGTTACGTTAAGGTTTTTTTTTTCATTCTGTGACAATTCGATTTTAGCGATTAGTCGTCGACATCGTCGACGATACTTTTAAAGTCGTGTCGCCCTATGAAAAAGATTTCAAGAGCGGGAAAACAAATTAAATTGAAATATCAATTGATTGATAATTTACACAGATTATAATTAAACACGCTTATGCGACATAAATTTTCTTTCATATTAAAGTTAATGTACCATGATATTTGAAATGCTTGTCAATATTTTAAAAAAGGACCTTAACAAATTCGCACTTTATTTATTGAAACTTACTTAAGATTTAATGTTTACATGTCAAAATTTTCAACTTTTAGAACTTATGACAATGGTGTGACGTCCCGTAAACTCAAGTTCATTGACATAAGGTCAAAGTTCAAGGTCGCGACCTTTTCACCTCCCAAAATTTAAAAAGTACATATCGACCATAAACAAACGCCGGTAAGTACACAACGCAGCGTGGATGATTTTGCCGATCGCTTATAAATATTAACTGACCTTATTTTGCGGTGATGACTTAGAATTCCGAGATCTCTGTTGATCCAGTGTCACATCACTATATCACTCCACGTGGAATAAAGATCGGCTCTCTGCGATGTCGGAAGAGAGCGAAAGTACGACTCAAATTTCCTGTTTATTTACATGTGAGACGCAACGGCGTGGATTGCCGACTGGCGGTAAGGACGCGAGAAGGTCGCCATCGCCGCGCATGCGTCTTACTCACAATCAAAATCGTCAACGGTGCCAAGAATCAAGATCTTGCTATACTCTAAGCACCTGACTTTAAGACATGCGACTGTAACTTTGGGACCACTTTGAAATTCGAATCATGACGGTGACTTAAGTGTCATCTACATTATATTGGACCAGTAGTGAAAAGCAACCGAATCGCAGTTGTAGCGACCTTTCAAAAAGGCCGGGGTTCGATTCTTGATAAGAAGAAAAGTGGATATTTTAATATGGTTGATAAAAATAAATGGTATTAAAATTCTGAAATGTATGTTATATTCATAAGCTATTACTTATCTCTCTACCTACCAAATCTTCTTCAAATTCGTAAATTTTTTCTTTATTTAAAAACGATTTATATAAAGAATTGGTAACTTAATTTCTTTTACTATACTTTTAATGGATAATATTGTTGAAATGCAATAATGTAATCTTTTCTTGTTTGTGGGAAACAAAAGACAATAATTAGTTCATTCAAAAAACAAACTGAGTTAAATCCTTTTTTCCCTTTACACAATACCAATTTTAGTAAAAAAAGCATTCATCAAAATCGGTACATAAACGGCGAAGATAGCTCGCGCTACATATCTAAACAAAAAAAATATTTGTAATCTTTTATCAGGTTTTTTTACACTTTTTCCTTATTCTTGACTTTCTGATGCCCTTGAGGATTGAACTGAAACGTGGCAGAACTCGTGTAGACCAGGGAGGTACCAACCCACCCGGTCTACCACGATTTCTGCCAAGTCACAGTGCCACCACCATACTACTAATCCTCCTAGGAGCAATTCTTGTACATTGGATTTGAAGAAGCGTATTTGCCTGTATTTAAAAACGAGGCGAACATCTTAGTCCTCAGGGAAAACAAAGCTTCTGTAGACATCCTCAGGTTACAGATTCAATTTAATGATACTTGGGGTTGATAACAAATATCGACCATTTGCCATCAGGTGCAGATTACATGCTCGTTTATTAAACTAATACGACAGGACATAGCACGGAAGTGGCTATGCTTAACTAATTTATAACCCTTGACCCAAAATGGGAAGCCGTGCAAAAGTTCAACGTGTGTATCTATGTAACGTATAATAGCTTCTTAACGTATGACCCAATTTAGTTCATTGTTTTTTTTTTGTTTGAAAGGTGACTTGATCAAGAATTTTCTCAGCTATTATTTATGATTTGATGATGTGTTCACAAGATCCCTTTGAAGATCACCAACTTCTGTGGTTTGATTGGTATCGTGTGAATATATAATATATACATTGTTTAACCTGCATTATAATCTGGAATATCTGGATTCAGCAATGAACCAGACTGACAAAACCAAACTAAACTAACTAGCAACTAAACCAATTAACTCCCAGACCAAATGTTTCGTGAGTCAATCCGTTAATTTTTTAATCATAGTTCTGAATGTATATACCTACACAAAAAATTTAAAGAAAATTTCGAATCCACGATAACATGACATGAATAATGAAATTCATACTTTTAGCGCCATCTGTCGCCAAGTAGGGAGAGTTCGCCACATGACCTCTTCTCTGATTGTACTTGGAATCTTCAATAGAATAACTCGTTTATTTATATTACAAACAACTGGCTTATACGATGCTTATTACAAACAGCACACACCTTCAAAACCAAAAAATGAGAGGAGACCTCCTTCAAAACTTGTGGTGGCAATTCCTCTGATATATATTCACAGTAACAGTGTCTATTTTCCAACAGATGGATATTTTTTTTATAAATAACTATACCAAAAATTACCTATTAAAATTCAAATCAAATGAAATTGTTTATTTCTATAAATTAAGTTGAATACACTTAATGACCTAACGTTTATTTACAATGCCATCTACAATAATGATTTATTTCAAATTCATCAATCTTAGTATTATACTGTGACCTTAGAACATAAACCTCCAAACTAAACCGAACTAAATTATTATTTTCTGTACTCCTTAACAAACTTACTTTGAATTTATTTTTTTTCATTTTTTATAGTGCTTTGTATAATGCAGTCACATATTAGAAATTAAAAAACAAGTGTTTTTATAATACTATACTACAATATTCGTAAACACATATCTATGAAAGTGCTTAACCAATATAATTAAAACTTTGCATGTTCAAATGTGTAACTTGGTTAAGGTACACCAAGTTACACAGACACCAAGTTACGGACATAACATACTTTTGGAGCTGTCGAGAATTTTTAAATGGCTGGATGACATCTGCACACCCACTCCTGGACACAGCAGTAAAATTGATACATAATTAACTTTTCATAAACATAAATGAGCAAGATTCAGAATTGCTTGGAACATAACTCCAGGAGTATATCAAGGTACCAATTAATATAATCTAAAAATCTAGATAGATTTTCTATGAAATGTATTGATAACTGACGCATAACATGTATTGATAGCTGATCTCAGATACTGTTTATTTGATAACTCAATCAACACAATATGTACTATATTGTGTTGATTGAGTTATCAAATAAACAGTACCTAACATACTCATATGTTATGTTTTCCCTAAAGGTCTCAAGGCATAATAGAAGAATTTATTTGTATCAGTATATTTGCAGTGTATTTGCATATAGTGTTGGCAGTACATAGTAATATTCCATTATAACCATTCTACCAGAATAACCAGGGTAAAAATATTTCAAAAGTTAATAACAACATTAAATTTACAATAAATAACAGTTAAAGTGTCAAATACTTCAAAATGTCAAGACTAAAGAATTATAATATCCAAAAAAAAAAATTATACAATAACATAATTAAATTAAATTAAAATGATGGTCTATAATTGACGACTACTGTAACTAATTGACTTTGTCATCGAAATCTTTTACATTATCTAAGATCTCTTAAGTCCTTTTTCTGGTTTAGATAGACCTATGTCCTGCAGCGGATCTCAAAAGGCTGGTGGATGGATGGACAACATATATACAAAAAAATCAGCAGCTGATTTTATAATTTCAGAATTTTGTTAGACAAGTTAAGTTTTCTAAATTTGTTTTCACTTAGTTATTATTTGAGGAAAGAAATGTTCGTTTTATACTGATGTAGTTAATATTATCCAGCTCCCATAAGTTTCATTTTAACCCTGTAAAAAATAATTCTTACCAAATGTTTCCTTTATTCAATTCAATAAACTTACTTCATAATATGCAATGTCATTAATGTCAGTGTCACTGACACAGTGACACAAATGCAGTACTACCATAATCGCCATTCCTAACAATGCGTTCAGTTTTAATAATTACTTACGTTTGTTTCAAAGTATATTTTACTAAACTTATTTAAGGCGAAGGATAACCAATATTAGAAATTAAAATTTAATGATACGACATAGCGTTACCTTCTACATAAAATAAGATAAATATGCAATATGTCATTGTCTTCAAAATAATAACTAATAACGATATTACATACAATAGATATGTAATAATAGTCTTAAAAAGATGTCAGAATTAGGGCACAAAGGTTGGTAATTACGCGATAGTAATATCTATTCATTTCAAAATAACACTAAAAATCGAAATGCATGTTTCATAAATAAAAAAATACGATATAAAACACAATATAAATTTATTATGGAGATAACATATCTATAGACAAAAAAGTAATTTATTGCACGAGGTGAATCCAGGGTATATAATTATTATATAAAATCAAACTTACGACTTATTTATGAAGGTGGAAAAAGAGTATGATTAGAAACTTTACCTAGAAGGTACCTAACATAATATTCGACAAGTTATCTTGTACTCACCGTATATATACAAATTTTGATCCAAAGTTCCATATTCAGATTTTTGGTAAAGTTGATTATCAAGTATTCTCCAAAAACAACTGTTATAATTATAACCTACACATTGTGAGATGGTTTAAATCAGCATGAATACGTCCAATTTAAGTCTGTAATTCACCATGAACTAACGTTACGCTAAATCTAGTATCGAATACATCGCCAAAATCCTAAACGGTACCAATCACGGATACCTCTTGCTTTAGCAAAATTACATTGCAATGTTGACACTACATTATAGGAAAATGCACTCCATGCTGTGTAAGTTTTTATATAAAATTGTGAATGTACTACCTGTAATACTCAAATTTCAACAAGATTAAGAATCCAACTATATACGCATACTATTTTGCGTTAAATTTGGGTTTAAAATGTTAACATTGCTGAGAACACGTGACACTGGATTTCTTATAAATGAAATCCCGTTTCCAATGTTCGACTCATATAAATAAGTATTCTTTAGTACTTACATATATGAATCTTCAAGCTATAAGAATCTATTACACGTATAATGATGTTCTAATCTTTTATTTATAAACCGTGGTTAGTGGCTACCCACTACGTTTTATTTAAATACAATATCTACCATTGTACAATTGTATGCCCTTACGTGGATTGGTTCAAAAGATAAACAATATGCAACGATTCAGGAGACTTTTTTGTAGTTACCTCCACAAGTTTTTCATATTTATATTTATAAACATCAACCACGTAAATAATTGAGTTGAATATTTAATAGATATCCAAGAAACGCTCATCACCCTGACAGATGCACGTGCGAAAATATACACCTGCATCCACCCCACTTGCTAGGGTGGGCAATAGTTAATCCTCAAAATAATATATGAAACGTACATTAAATCAATGTTAATTTTATTCTGTAAAAAAGGCTTTTATCGTATAAAGGTAGAAGAGCACGCAGTCTGCCAGATGATAAGTGGTAACTGGCGGTGGTTCTACCAGCTGAAAAATCTTACAAATGAATATTAAATTTTATTCTCATTAGGCGATGTTTCTAAAACTGTAAAAGGTCATTCCTATATCGATATTTCGATGACTATATTGGCATAACATAATTGTAATTTAGTTAAAATTTTGCATCTGATTAGTTTTATTAAACATAACAGAACTTAATAAAACTACCTTCCGGCAACCCTGCGCATGTTTGTACATATTTTACGTATAGATACGTACTACCTATGTAGACTTTTATAACGATGGAAGTAGTTACCTACAACATGACTGTATTATGTTCAATGTTAGCTATCATATTGCGCAAGTATTATATGAAAAGGTCTGCAGTAATCCAGTCCCTTTTCTAATAACATGTTTAAGAATGAATATTTCTGTAATAAACGTAGTAAACAATGCATCCGCTTATTCCCTCACCTTAGTCACCTGTTGTCCATGGACATCTATCATCACCTTACACCGAATCCGAAGTCCTAAATTCGACCAAAAAACAAATTTTCGTTTCTGCGGACTACATTAGAACTTATGTTAATATCTGCCTTACCACGATTTAAGCATCAGAATACAGCAAAAGTGCACTGATGTCGTAATGCAGAAATGGCGTAGAATAGTGTCGTCGCAATGAACCAACAAGCATTGAAATCAAAATCTCCATTCAATCTGAAAAGTAAACTGATTTTCGTACATTTAGAAAGTTGAATAATTAGGTTACAGTCAAAGTAGTGGAATCTATTTAAAATAGAATGTGTGCACGTCACCGTAACATGACGTTTCTCATATAACAGCACATTGTTCCCAACTCACAATAAGCCCACTGGAAACTCTGTCCTAAACAATATTATTTCCTGCTCCACCCAGGTTTCAATTTAATGTTGACTTAGCTGTACATTTAATATTTAATCGTATACCCGAAATTGGATTCCTATTCTCCTTATATAGGTACTTTGTTGAGTCAATATCATTTGCCTTGTATGCGTAGGCAGAATAGATATAGTAATAGTATACTACAGAACAATGTACTTAGTCATTGTGTAGATTGGCATAGCATATCAATATAAAGACATGTACAATTATGCACACATTGAAACACAGGTAAAGATGTTATAAAGATAGTGTCAAATAACAAAAGATATTTATGTGGGAAGGTATAGCTGTAGAATGTAAATATAATTACTTAAATTATAATAAGTAGGTGTTATATTTATCTTTACTTCATACTTATAAATCACAATAACACAATTTTATAAGTGTAATACTATCTTAATTTCTAAGGTGGACATATATTGATAATATATTTATATGCACATGTATTTTGTCAATTCATGTATAATTATAATAAAGTACAATAAATAAAAATAATATATACAGGTTACAAAAGGGTTATCAGATTTAGTAAAAATCCATTGTAACAAGCTCGTTTTGAAGTTTTATTTATGTAAATTTGCAGATATAATTAATACAAATCAGGTTCATGTAAATTGGGATCTATCGTAAATAATATATCTATAACTGTTATCGAGGTCACCGTTTCATACTGCCTCCCAAACATCAGTAGACTCCAACATGTTAATTTACGTGACTCATTGTAATATAAAAAGGCAGTCTCGGAAATGTGGCATTACAAATACTGTCTTATTTCTAAAGTTTACATAATGAGATTTTTATTGTGATAGTGATAAAAGACAAACTTAATCTATGTGAACATACTACTACCTGAATGGCTACAGTATGCATGCATGACTCATCAGGTTCCTCACATTCTAGGTGATTTTAAGTGCATTACTATGTCAACTAATAAATTCCTAAACAAGTAATGTGACAAATCCTATATTGTCTATATGTCATCATACATCACAATTTTTCACTAAAGCTATCTGTACAGTTAGGGTAAGTTGTTCATCATTAATGCCAATCACTATACACATCTATATGATGCTACATTTGAGCAGCATTTGTATTATATACATTGCTACTATCAACTGGGACATCTATCTATTAATCAGCATTATCCAATAGTTGCACACAATTTTTATCCTGGAATTAAGGATTGCTAACTAAAGAATCTAGATACAAATTAGAATATTCACAAACAAATCCATAAATAAACATTGATTAACATAAACACTGAAATACTTAGTATGCTGACACTAATGATTTCATGAATGCATCCACATTCACACAGACAGAGAGCTATTTAATTACTCATCAGACTCATCTTCTTCCTCTTCTTCAGGTTTGGGCAATGTCTTCAACCAAGGGTGCTGAAGGCACTCGTATGCAGTGGCCCGCCTATTAGGGTCAAAATCTAACATGGGTTTCAAAAAGTCTGCAAACTCCTCCGCATCTACTTGACTCCACTCATATTTTTCAGTGAGAACGGAAACCAGTCCCCAAGGTTTCAAGCCAGTTATATTTCTTAATTCACCTTTCTTATTAAAAAACACCTTAGAATATTTTCCCGATGCTGCAATTCTTTTAGGAATATCTCCTAGGAGTTCTATAATATGAGCGAGGTGGTCCTCATCTCGACTATAACCGTCACCGGAGTGAGGTTCAAATAAGTAGTCTCCGGTAGCCAACTCAAAGGCCATGCAAGCAGTGCTCCAGATATCTGCAGATGTTCCGTAACCGGCACTAAGTAGCACTTCCAATGACCGATACTGCCTAGTTTGGATATCTTCAGTAAAATGCCGGTGCACCCAGCAAGCATTGCCTAAGTCTGCAATTTTAACTTCTAAGTCACACACATCAAATGCGGGGTCAGGTTTCTTATCAAGGGATTTACTTTTCGTCTCAGATATAAAAGAAGGTGGAGTATCGATCATCTCCCCTTCAGACATGGGAGTGCTCACATCATCCCCACAACCATACTGTTTGCTTCTCACCTGGACAGC
>DWNR01003602.1:0-11627 GCA_018250455.1 Polygonus leo | reverse complement strand
CACGTCGTCAACACAGCGGGAATTTCATCTGGCCCGCTCGACTTCTTGACATCAAGGGACAGAAGAGCTCGCTGACAACTTTTTGGGTATCAATACATGGAGCTCTTACACCGCGGGTTGGTAGGCGGCGTAGTCTCTCTGTCGTCAAGTGTCGAGTTTGAATCAAAAAAGATTTAATATCTTAATATTTCTTTGTATTTTCACTCCATGACCCATTCGTTTGTACTACCTTATACATAGTATATAAAAGCATATGAAAGAAGCAAACGAGCACAAGACCATCTGATGGTAACAAACCCAACCATAACTGCATAATTCCTAAGGGAGACCCTATATACTATGCTACTTCTGAGGACAATAATGTTCGTTTGTTTGTTATTTTACCCGGCACCTAAACTTATAAAAAATCGAAGCATATAATATATAGTATCGAAAAAAAAATCTATTAACACTTAAGACAAATTTACAGTAACGGTCGATTTGTACAGTCCTAATCAAGCTTTGCCACAGATGTCATGGGGCGAAATGCATTCTCATTTGTTGTTTCCATAACAAAGAAAAAACCTTGTCGGTGACAGAATAAGTAGTGCACAATAATCTCAACATTTCAACAGTTATCTTGGGAGGACTAGGGCCAGCTTCACCGAAGTGCTAAATGCTTCCGAGTGTCGCCTGAATATTCACGAAGATAGTTTCGGTTTCGGTCATAGTTTCGGCATATTTTCAGCCGAAACCGAAACTAAACCGAAACTCCAAATTTCCGCCGAAACTTGGCGAAACCGAAACCGAAAGTTCGGTCGGACACTACTAATTGGTATCAGATTGCTACCAATTATCGCCGCTATTATTAGTATGTAATATAATGACTGTTATAAACATGTTAATACAATAGATAAAGATATAAGGAAATAAATAAATAAATCCTACAATTAATATTCTAATTTTAAAAGAATCGAAATAAATTATAAACGAAAATACTCACTTAACGTTTTCCTCATTGGGCCCAGTAATCTGAACAAGGCGTTCTTTTGCACCGGGACTGACTGGAATTATTAAAAAAATATAACCAGTGAAATGAAATAAGTAAATTATTATACTCCTAGCATGATCGTGTTAACCAAGCTCAAGCCGATGCTATTAACAGGCGTATTAAATGAAACGATTAAAACATGTTAAATCTTTACTGTTCGATTCAAATATGATTTTTCATGAGTTTCAACACAAACACACTGATGTCTTATGATACAATTCTTCAATATCACATAAATGTTTGCTATCTATGTCGTATTAAAATGAATAGTGAAGCGTTAGTTATAGGAGTAAAGGTTGGAAGGTAGAGTCAGGCAGGATAGCCCCGGCACCCCAGGCCCCCGCCCGCCCCGTGCATTCGTCCCTCGCTGAAACGATATAATCGTGTCACTTAGCTCCTCGATCATGTGCACCCGCCTCCCCTTGATACCCATCACTGCAACACCACAACACAACTTCAGATACACCACACGATGCAAACCCGCCGCGGAAACGCGCTCTTATTGTAACTTACAGCAGCCTTCAATGCTTTATAGCAGATGCTTATTTCGTAACTTGCAAAATTGATTAAGAATGCAAATAAAACAAAAGATTAAATGGTGGAATTAACTGCATGATAACATTGTGTTAGTTTCTTAAACGTAAAAAGAATAAATTGAAGGTAATTAAGGTGTGGATCAAATTGTGCCACACAGAGGATGTTAAGATTAAATAAGTGGTTGTTTCTACTGAAATGACCATTTCCTGGCATTCAAAAACTTGAGTAGTATGTTAAAATACTAGGAAAGTTTATCATTCCATAATAATTGAAAGCATTTATATTTTACAATTTTTCTAAACTTTGGACTAACTAAAGTCCAAGGTACCCCCATCATCTAAGGTAGGTAAGGGTACCTTTGATTTTATTGAAATATAGAATTCCACCATTTAAACAGTTATTGCATGATTCTATACTGCTTATCATACTAGAGCTAATAATTAAATATCCTATGGGATCATAATAAATATTATTACCACAGGCATACTTTCATGCTATAGAAAGATAAATATTATTATATAGTCAACGTCACACAAATACTTCGATTTATATTAAATCCATATCTACAAGGAAGATAAAAAAAATCAGATCGCAAATATTTATAAATAAATCAGATAAGATAAACCAAATACTTTAACAATGTCTTAGATTCTGTAATTTATCATCATGCACTAGAGAATATCTACAGTTCAGCTAGATAAATAAAAGTAGGTAACAGATAAGCATAACATTGACTTGAATCATGCATACTTTGTCATCTTGATACCTACTATTGACTCTTCTCAAGTATTGCAAACATGCATAAATTATTCCTAGGTAAAATAAATAAATTAATATAAATCTTAAATATACAGAGGAGGAGTAAACAAGGACATCAAAAGAGTATGTAATATCTTCTTTGTTATGCACCTATAAACCTAAACATGTAACAAACCGTTAAGGAGAAAAAAATATTTATCAGTCCTAACTATTCATGTCCAGTGTTTTACTAGTGTAATTTAAAAATATCAAATAATCACCTTTCCCAGAGTCCGCATTCCTAATGACGACCTCATCCTTGGAGTAGTTCTTGCCAGGTATCTTGGTGGGCTTAGGGAACTTGCCGGAGGGCTTGATGACCTCCCCGGGGCCGAGCAGCGCGGGCGGCTCGGCGGGCGCAGCCAGCGGGGGCGAGGCCGCGCCGCCCGCGCCCGGCCCCTCCATCGTCGGAACTAGTAGCGGCTACAAATGGAGAGAAAGCCATTGCCAAAAATTAATGTACCAAATGCTTATCTTAAATATATTTTACAGCAGTTGCTAGAACAGTGGCTAACTGCATTTTAGCAATGTTTGAATGATAATAATTCTATGATTACAGTATGTAGATAATCAAAGCCACTAGTAGCCAAATTAAAATTATTTTGTCAAGTTATTCAATTGATCGACAAATGATCAAATTGATGTAATTATATTTTTTATTTTTTAAGTGTAAAGCAGATTTTTCTTACACATATTGTATTAAAAAACTATATTATTGTTACCTCTGCATGAGTGCCACGGTGCCTATAATACTGACTCATGTAATCTGATCCCTGCCAATGTTTAGCGCGCAATTCAATCAACTCCAAAAGATGCAGTCTAGTCTTTTTATCCAGCCGCTCATCTTGAGATCCATTACGGAAGACTACAAAATACCTAAAGAAATATGCAATTTATATAGATTTGTTAATTTCTATTTTATTTATTAAAGAGATTTTAATATTGGTAAATAGATCTATAAAAAAAAATGTACACTAGAGTCTAGTATTTACACAAAAGACATAAATGATCACTTTTTTTAAATGGATTACATAATACCATAATTATGTAATATAATTTATATAATGTTACAATGTAAACATAACTTTAATTCATTTTCAATAGTTTTTGAATAATTAATGTTCATTAAAAAAATCGTAAAAAAAACATATTTGTGATAATATCACTATGACATGAACAGAAATTTATTAAAAGCCAACCTGTCAAGAAAGTCCTTATAGAGAGCTTCGAGTTGCGCACCATAAAGCTTAAGGTTGGAATACATGGTGGCAACATTGCTCTGAAGCACACGGTCAAAGTTCCCCTGCATCATTTGGTACGCTACCGCCTCCGTCAACACTATTAGGTCATCAACTGTAAAACAACATTATGGAAAATAATTTTCTTTTCTAATTCACTGCTTTGTAAATCTAAATTTGATAATAGCAACTTATAGATATGCTATCAAAATAGAAATGTCTGTTAATCTTAATTCCAGCATGTTGATTACTTTGTTTGTAAATATTGACTGATAAGCAATTCTTATCAACAAAAATCTATTCATACGGTAGTGGCCTAATTTAGTCAGACTACAGACGCAGTATTCATGATTAAATAAAGAATTACATAGCAATGTATAAAAATGCAACTTATATAAATCTTATAAGAATCTTACCAGAATTAATTTTCACATCCAGTACAGAGTTGCGGTTATGTGCTGAACTAGTCGTAGATTTCAGGGGTCTTGGAACTTCCAGTTTCTTAACCGTGCGGGTCATTTTCGTTAGGGTCGACATGGTGCTGCTTAAACAAAATCAAAGCACCCATCAAAACAATACACGACGCACGTACCTACGTTTCAACGCCGATGCACGGTGACGTGACCGACAATCATATTTGGATTCTTGTCGGAGGATACTAATAACCTTGTCATAATTTATTCACAACGAAACAATGAAACGCAAGCGAACAGAAAATAGGGAACTCACTCGTCCATGGCGACTGCGCCTCGATGCGGTTTATGCACACTAAAACCACTACTAGAGCAAATCGCGTGAAAAGTGAAAGTGATGACAATGATCCTAGCGAATAAATTCGGAACAAATCCAATACGTGTTCATTACTCGTTAGATTAGTTTATCATGTAATAAAAATAGATAGGTGAAAAAATTTTGACTTTGAGGGATACTAAATACTTTGCTCAATGAAAAACATTTGGATAAAACAAATGAAAACGATGGAACACAATGAAAGAAATAAGAAATAAACAAGAAAACTCACCTGGCTACGCCATTAATTCGCAATAAAAATAAATTTTACTAGTGATGGCAAAAATCGGCAATAACCAATTAGTAGCAAAAGGCTAAGTAGAATTTAAAATAATCATAAAATACTATGTAATATTCTTTTAAAATTAAGTACTATCTAGTTTATATTATTAAATAAATATTTACTTTAGAATATATAAAAACGGTTCGAAAAATGTAATATTAAGAACCGGTAATAATCGATCATTGTTATTTATTAGTCACAACACTAAATGACTTGTGTTAGGCCTATGCTGCCATAATAACAGATTCACGAAATATTATAACTATTGCCAAAAAATGGTCAAGATACGACCATGTGAAACTCCATATAAAAGTTAAATAAGCATCATATTGTACTTGTTTAAATTAATATTTCATAATAACATCGAATCCGACATTTTCTTGACTGGCAACTTCACTAGCCTACGTCAAAAAGTAGAGGCAAGTAGATGAAGCAAGCTAAGGAATAAGGTAAATAAATATTGCGAATTGTCAACGTCAGTCAACGTCATGTAAACGTAAGTGTCAAATTGAGTGTCGGAGGAAGTGGTTGTGTTTTGCTTGTAAAAAATCAAATAAAATATGTCGTTATAATGATCGTGAAGTATGAAAAGTTATTTAATAACCGGAATATTTCAAGATATGATTAAAACTTGTACATATATTTGTGTTGGTGAAGTGACTTAAAACGTGTGGTATCATTTTAGAATATAAGGCATGTATGAAACACATTTTAAATTTTTAAACCACGCAGTATTAGTTAATTATACAGTCATATTAGGGTCTGCTTAAGCGTAACAGCTTTTAAGTCAAATTAATTGTTTCGGATTTCTTATATTGGTAAAGAACTTATAATATAGTTTACTTAACAAGTCTTTATTAAGACAATAATATACTATAACTATACTATATCAATAATTAATACCGCCGATAACATTTTATTTTAAAGTAAAAAAGCAATTTTTAAAAATCTTTCAATCATCCACAAGTAGACCCTTAGGCTTTAAAGAGTTGTTTGGAATTGTTACAGCTCAAAGAATTCTTTCTTAACAAGGCACTAGTTGCTGTGCAAACAGCATATCAAAAAGTTTAATAAAACATTATCATAAACAAATACTTAAAAGTAAGTTTTCTGCATTATGTAGTGCTTAGGGACCATACAATTTGGCAACTATTTAAGTATAGCAAATTACTAAGATAATGACTGCTTATCTAGCAGGGATGCCTCATAACTGATAGGTGATACAAAAACAATAAGTTGGAGATAACTATAAAAAAACTGATTAAAAATACTGTACTATATTTCTGACGCCAATTAAAATTTAGGTGTATTAAGGGGTGTACTTACTGGAATAATGTATTGTTTTATTTATTTGCAGGCATCATGCATAAATACTATCTTTCGGTGTTGATGGTGCGGCTGTTGTTGCCAGCATCACTACTACTCAGTAAGTCCATTACGACATAAATATTGCTGAACCACAGTTCATTAATAAGTATAACTGTTTTGAGAGACTCCTAGATATACATACAAAGACATTCACATGCACTAAAACATGGAATATCAGGAGGTAGAACTTATGTTGTTCAACCAGGGGGCCAATGGGGTACCACAACTACCCTCATAATCTTCAGTGAAGTAATTGAAGAGGCATGGATGTCAACTATACTTATACACAAGGCAAACATCTTCGTAATGCATCTTTGATCAACCTATGATTAGGCATGAATAAATCACACTTGGGATTGATTACTAATAATCGAGGGCAGCAGTGAACACTTCCCATTAGGTGGACTGCATGCTCATTTACTCATTGAAGAATTCAAAGAAGTAATGAATATATATTCATCATCTAGTTCTGACGTGATTGTAGTTTAGTTTAATATTTCATGATAAAAAATAAATGAATGATTCCATGAAAACCTTTATTAATTAAAAAAAAAAACCATAGCATACAATAGCACTGTCTAATTTTTGCTTGCTTACCAAAAATTTATAGGATTTGACACTCCACACTATAATATGTAGTACTATAAAGTACTACATATTATAGTGAATAAGAAAAGATATGGAGTTTCAAAAGATTTCTGAGAGCAAAATAATGTAATATTACTATTAATTTTAACATTCAAAGTCTGCATAATCAACAAAGCGGAACATCTACATGTAATACTATTTTTCGTATTTAGACGTTCTCAAAAGACAGTGTTGCCTATCCTAGATAGACTCGCAGTATATAAAATTCCAAGCTCATCAAAAGTTTTATTTAAGGTAATTCAGTTGATACACAATAAACTAAGTGTCATATTTCAAGAGCTTAAATTTATATAAAGAGAACCTTTGTACATTCAGTTTTAACCACGACCACCATTAAAACGGGCGACCGGAGTAATCACCATACATTCTATAGCAACTCTGGTACCTTGCGGAGTGCATCGTCCTCATGGACGCGAGCGTGACGTAATTCCGTCAAAGTTGCGACCCGGCATCGCGTTCGGCATCTCACCGCGCCTCTAATAACATCATGCGTTTTTATTTCCCATGCAGAATGCTACAAAAATAAGTCTGACGTCATCAGTTCCAAATAGCTGCTGAGGAATAAACGCGAGCTTGTGAACCTTATTATCTGGCTAATAACAACAGCATTAGTAAAACGAGTAGGCACTATGAAGTCATTGTCTCACGGTACGCGTAACAATGAATTATTTTGCATTACGTGTCTCATCTTCGTCATAAATCTTCCAGCCCCCAAATCGTCTGCAGCAACTCCTTTTGTATTTAAATGTACGTTTATAGATATTTCGATGGTTTAAATGCTTTATGACTACGAGTATTATCTACCGTCTCTATAAATCTACCATATGCCTCATAGTGGTGACTTCATCCATTTTTTTCGTAATTTTATAGTACGTCCCGCAAAATCTTATGGCGAAAAACACGCTAGGCTTAACAAAGAAACAAAAAATGCACAGAATAGTAGGGATTAATAAGATTTATTATATATTTTAAGTTATCAGGTGTGCATCACAAAATGCTGTAGGTAAATATTGGAATAAATTTAGTTAGGTATAATACTACTCATTGGGAACACTTGTTGTTCCGATAAGACAATCAACAGTAGTAATGAAACATTCAGTAAACATTTAATTATTGTTTTTATATGAATACTTGTAATTATATTATTTCCCATACTTGTAATTATATTATTTCCACTAAATTACGCCACCATAACAAATACCGAAAAAATAGTGGAATGATTTAAAGTAGGACTAGATTGTTCCTATTTGTAAAATAGTAAAAATCCGTATTCAATTTTTACTTGTGGTTGAGTAGGAAAAATTGAATTCAAGTATCGATTCAATATATCGGTTCGGATATATTCAAAAATTGTATGCCAAATGCAATGAGATAGGTTAATTATGGACTTATTTAAAATTGAATACGCATACAAATCGAAACTTATAGTGCCAGCGACAGACTTCCACGACCAAGTTATCGACTAAGATTTGATAACTCGTAAAATGCTTCAAAGGGTTGTGTCATGAAGCTAAGTAAGAACTAAGTCAGCTGCATTTTTATAGGTGGGTTGTGCAGTGTTACCCACCCAAGAATTATAAGGAATATTTCAATTATATCCTCTCGATTTAAATTTGATCAAATATATAAGTATAGTTAGCACAAAATATTAAAGTATTGAAGTAAAAAAAAATGCTAGCTAATGATAAAATGGTGGATTAAAATCCACCATGCAAGCCACATGCAAGCCGCGAACATAAAAAAATAGGTATATATGTTCGTTATTTCCTCCCAGATGAAATAGTAAATAAATTTTAGTCACCTGATGCCCTGAAATTGTTATTATAATATCGCCAGAAGCATATAATTGAAATTGCCAAAAAATAAAATGTATTAGCTGACGGATTTCTTCAGCGAACTGCCAGATGATTTTTTTATTATTTACAGGATCATCTGAAATAATAACCATAAGAATTTTCATCCGGGAGGAAATAACGTATATAAAATTATTCAACATTACGAGCTACTCGCTCCAGATAAATCAAATAGGTAATCTGTTCACAATGAATACACGGTTACAAATTTAAATTCGGTTCGGTTGAAGAAAGAAAACGTCGGTTTCAGGTAACTAGTATCATCTTTACTAGAACTAGTATATATTAAAAACTATACATAAATTTACCTGCAGTCGAAATGAAAAAGATATCTAAACACAGTACACTTATATCAGTGTAGTCAATGTCGCATTGCGGGCAAGGAGTAATGTATCCTCCCGCTGGGCGCGCCGGGTTCTGGGTGCGTCCTCGCGATTCGAACCGAGCTAGTCACGACCCGTTGACCGACATGCGGTGGCCTTGTGGCCCTTTGATTGCTGGCCTACCAAATTTGCATGCCCCTTTCGACACACTACCAACCATAACAGATTTGGCCCTTCGGTCACGCTATCCCAAAACAAGTGCTATCCAAACTAATTTGCTACGTCGTACTGTCACTGCTTTGTTACGAAGAGGCTTCTTGCTTACGCTTTAAACTGTCTTCTGTTTTAAATGTTACAGTACAACAAAACTTAATGATAAAATATTTTTCCCCCCTTGTTATGATAATCTGTAGCTATCTTCAGCTGATAACTGCAGATCGATGTTTGGGTAGATACGTGTATACAATACCTACATAATTATGATTTTAGTTGGACATTTTAGTTGGAGTTAAGATTGTATTAGATCTAGTTATTTTGTTAACATGTTCATAACTTCATTTACAATATTATTGAGTACATGTTTGAATAAATAAGGAAGTTTAAAAAAACTTGAAATATAACTGTACAAAATACTGATATGTATTGTTTTAACTTTAACTAAAATATACCAGCAAAGGCGTCTCTAAAAAAAAACTTTGGTTTACCTTTGAAGTTCGCCATATTAACGTTAGGTATTTTAATTTAGATTTTTTTTGTATTTATTTATTTATTTTTAAACTAGGCTAGGTTTATACATGGTACACATGGTACACAATAAAAATAAATTATGCCCCAAAACTCCATACATATCTGAAACGTCGCTTTCAAGATTCTCGCCTCATATAAAGATTGTTATATGGTTTTTACTACACTCGCAAAGGGCACCTTCGCACCCTATTTCATATGGCTCATAAAGCTCACAATTCAGGACAATACCGCCCCGCCCTTTGTTTATATCACCTCTGTATTGACTCCACTCGACGAATTTCACGTTTTCGCCCGACATAGAACGTTGTTTTATGGCGGGGAAACGCTTTTTGGACACTTAATTATTTGCGCTAACCTGATTTTGTACTCGCAGGTGGCAGTTGTTATTCATGTCTAAATTGATTTCAGTAATGAATAATGATTACGATTATTTTTGAAATACTTTACAAACACTTGACTTTCATTCATGAGCAAATGTTTTTTAACCTATTCCTACTGAGGATCTACTTCTGGGTAACAATAAAAAATTGCTCTCATACTACTTTGGCAGATCAAGTTGAGCGACTGTTTCATAGTTAAATCAAAAGTGAAAGCAAAAGTAGATGTATATCAGTTTACGTTACATGACGAAAGTATCAATGTTAAAACGTAACAGTAATCTTGATAAACGGTATTGTGTAACCAACTGACTCACCGGCTTATCTTAGAAGACGACCTGTTTTAATGCCAATTTCATTCATATCAGTATATATGGACATTTATACGAAGAGAAGCTATGTCAAATCACGATATTGGATTACTATCAGTAATAATAACGTAAAATAAAAACGTTATTTAATGATCTGATGAAGCTGTGAAGCTTATATGTTTATTGTAAATATACAATTTTACAATTTACTATTTATCTGTAAATTTTTTAAAGCCAAATAATGCGATTCGGAACCTCGCCCACGAAGGGCTCCGTACCATTATCTATAAAACGGCAAAAAAAAACGTTTGATGTATGGAATCCCCACATAAATATTTATTTTATTCTGATTTTAGTATTTATTGTTATAGTGCCAACATAAATACAACATCTGAAAATTTCAACTGCCTAACTATCACAACTCATGAGATCCAGCCTGGTGACAGATGGACAGACAGCGGAGTCTTAGTAATAAAGTCCCGTTTTTACCCTTTGGGAAAACCTATAACAAGGAATCCTAAAAAAGAGCATTATTATTTGATACGATAAAAATTCCGTCACAATACTACAAAATGTTTTTTAAAACTACCTTCAACAGTTTTCGACAATTTCGTAAGTCATTAACTATCGTATTATTTATTTCCTTTTTAAGCAGACGTCGCCTACATATAATTTTGTCAAATTGACGAGAAACGTTTGACAAGTTGTGTGTCCATAAACTTTGAAGTGGGTCAGAGGTTGCTTAAACTGTTTGAGGGTATGAGTGGAGTTGGGTCTGGCCCGTGTTTGTTCGGCTAATGGGCCGCGCCTGCTGCACTCACTCTGCTAATTAAACCTCCCTTCCTTGCCAGTGACACTGATATCTTTGACAACTTGGCAGTGTAGCCGACTCTGTTAGATGTACCTTTCAAAACTTATTGGAAAGTTCCATCTTGTTTGATTTTAGTTAACCGTCAAAAACCATTTCTGTTGACTTGTTATTCATTGACAATCTGACTCTTTTAAGATATACGGGAACTAACTCGTAGTCTGTGCGTTGTGAACGAAAAATCACAGGCTTTGCATAAACATATACCGGCTTACTGTTTTACCGGCTTTGCAACAGAAAATAGTGGTAGCCATAGGACCGTTTCCTTCTGCCATGTAAAACTGAAACGGTAGGAGTTGTTGTTGTTTGTATTGTAAATCTGAAGACTATGGTGACTAATCATCTACTGGTAGCTTTCCTACTAGGCTTAATTATTCTTAAAATAGTAGCGTAATTAGCATCCAACTGAGCTTTACTGGCAGACAGATAAAATATCTTTAACAATAATTTATCATAT
>DWNR01003601.1:0-11629 GCA_018250455.1 Polygonus leo | reverse complement strand
CAGAACCGTGCCATTTGGCACTCAATACTCTCTGCCTACCCCGTTAGGGATTTGGCGTGAAGATGTGTGTGTGTATTGATGATAACGATAGATGGCAGTGTCAACTTACTATCACGTGGATTGCAGGTTCGTTTGCTACTTGTTTACTACGGAAATCTCAGTAGCGAATTCAAGATAATAAACAACTGAAAGCGTCACCGTACAGAATGAAGTGGTTTCAGCAGATAACAAATTAATTAGTCAAGCTTAATTAACAGACCGGCCTTGAACTTGTGACCTTTTGGAGATGGCGGAGTTTCTTTATAGCCCTGATTTGAGTTAATTTTTTTTTCAGTGCCATACCTAAGGGGTACCAATAGAAATCTATTGCTAAAACTGCACTAGCTGTCCGCCCGTCTGGTAAAGCTGTATTTCTTGAAAAACTGTACCAGAAAATTTAAATTTATTATTAAATTTTTACGTAATTAAAGTTTTTACAAAGTATGTATGTAAGTAAAATAAGGGAAATTTCACAACAAACCGGTATCATGTA
This sequence comes from Polygonus leo, assembly GCA_018250455.1. NCBI lineage: Eukaryota > Metazoa > Arthropoda > Insecta > Lepidoptera > Hesperiidae > Polygonus > Polygonus leo. The sequence continues at coordinate 11,097 of DWNR01003601.1, read as the reverse complement.
ACAACGCCATCTAGTTATGGTTTAAGGAACTGCTATAAAGTTCGACCGGCGAGGTGTCACCGCTAGCATCATAATCCTCCGTGAAGCATATTTATGTTTCGGTTTTGAGAGGCGTGGTTGCCGGCTATACATATTCACGAGGCGAACGTCTTAGTCCTCAGGTGTAGCAACGCATCTGTGATCACTTAGGTATTATTTAATTGTGCTTGGGATGATTAATCAATAATCAATAATCAATCAAAGTTCATGGACGGCAGTGTCCACTAACCATCAGGTTGACTGCATGCTCGTTTGCTACCCTTACACAATAAAAAAAATACGGTTCCGTTGTGAGCTCTTTCCGTACGGAATCTTAACAAAACTGCCCTTAAAAATATATCCCGATAATCATATATGCCCTTTAGGTAAAATGTTAAAGGTTTCTAATACCGCCTCCCGGGAAATTATAAAAGTGTGTATCATTCCGCTCGATCTACGAAGGTTCTTACGTGGGAATTTAATTGTTGGGAACTATAAAATACCGATTTTCATTAAATGTAGACCCAATACATTTTTTTTCGTAGAAAATTAGCAGATGTACATGCAGTCTATGCAGTAGATAGTTAATGGGCACTGTGAGTACCAAAGTACGATTGAAACGGAGGAAGATGTTCGCCTCATATGTAAGGAAAATTCATTTACGGACAATTATAATAGTGGCGGTGGTATCTTGTCGGTCTTACGAAAAGGGGGTCTACTAAGTAAAATTTTGACTTCCTTATTTTTAATATTTATTTTGTTGTTTAGTAACACACGAAAATACCGTAAAATTTCAAGTTTCTACCTGTTATGGTTTCAGAAACATATCCGTAACAGGTGGACAGATTGTCATGCAGATGCTTATCAAAAGGATTAATAGATTTATACGGAACCCTCAAGAAAGAACCTTACAAATATGTATATATACATAATCGATAATCATAAATTCGTTTAAGTGATGAAGGTTCTATTACCGTGTCCTGGGAAATCATAAAAGTGTGGATCACTCCTCGATGTACAAAGAACCTTGCGTGTGAATTTAATTATTTTGGAATATAAAATGTTTCTATTATAAAAATCTGGATCTTCACAAAATGCGGACTTACTTTCTAATTAAGTCCTTGATATCAATATTTTATTAAGTTGTTCGTAGCGGACATAGTGTGACATAAAAATACTGTAAAATTTCAGGTGTCTACTTACCATATAATGGTTTTTTTTAATTGACGGGCAGAAAATCCATACTAACAGGTTAATTTTAAACTTCTTTATTTCAGTATTTATTTCGTTGGTTAGAACGGACACAATAATACAAAAATACTGCACAATATCAGGTATTCAGTTTCAGAAACAACTCCGGGGATGGTCAAGGGATTGTAGCAGTAGGATCTCGTAGATGTCCTATGTACGGAACCTTAAAAAACCTGGCCCCTTAAAATATATCTCGATAATCATAAATCCGTTTCAGTTAAAATGTTGAAGGTAACATCGTCTCCCGGGAAATTATAAAAGTGTGTATCATCCCGCTCAATCTAAGAAGGATTTTGCGGGAAATTTAATTGTAGAGAAATAAAAATGATCCTGTAATAACAATCTCGACCTTCATGAAATATTAAGATAAAAATCCAAAAATAATGAATCCTTATTGTATAATGATAATCGATATTATTTTTTATGCAAAGGTTTTAATAAACTAGTTTTTCTCAGTCACAATAAATAAATTTTAATTGATGTTTTTTGCTTTTCTTTTCAGTAATTTAGTAAAAATATAAGAAGATAAACCTTACGGTACGGTGCTGATATTTTCCTTGACATAGCCTCTATTTGTATAACTTTGAACAGAAATACTTGTGTAGATACTTGTATAGAAATACAACATTACCAGTAGTTTAGTTTTCGAGTAACCATTAAAACTTATGATAAGTGTACTTGTATTCGCCGTTTCTGTGTATATTTTGTGAAACAAAGAAAATAACGTTGAGGAAAAACCGTAAGAGTAATAAACACAAATATATGGTAACTATCTGTACCCTGTGCACGTTGCTACGCCATCAACTAAAATAAACTGTCGAAAATTGGTCGTACCAACTCAAAAACCTTCCTGGGCTCATCCACAACATCTTTGCTAAACAACGATTCTATAAAGGACATACACACAATCATTCATTTTTATATATTAAGAAGATGTGGGGATGGCCAGAAAGTATACAATATAGATATATTTCATAATAACGTATCGAATTCGTTTGTATCGATATATCGCATTGTAAACGTATATTAAATTTTAATTAGAAAATCACTTAAAACCTTTATTAATAATGTTAAATAAGTCTAAATGTAAGCCATTCGCTCTTGTTCTATAAATCTTGTTAATGGTATCTCAAATTACCAATAAAATAGATTTATTGGCACCGTTTATCATCTTCTGGTTATAATTTAAAATGTATGTTATGATTATGAACAACAAATTTATCATAATTAGATATGCTAGTGCGATACTATTTTAAGAATACGATCTAAGCGTGTCGTTTGGGAAAATATCGTATTAAATATCGATACATCGTATCGCAAGCCGCATCCTTATGGTAATGCGTGTGTAATAAACTTTACACTCGGCTCGGGTATGTCGTCAAAGGGTCATAAATTTACATAAACGATTTTATGATCCCCTAACGGGGCTTAATTCTGGAGGTGACATGATTAATGACTTTCTTGTTGCTGAATTGACGATGCGAGAGCAAGAACGACCTAAGCACTTTTTAGGGTTCCTTTTTTTATTGTATAGGTAGCAAACGAGCATGCAGTCCACCTGATGGTAAGTCACTGCCGCCCATGGACATCAGTAATCGTTCCCAAGTACGATTGAATCATACCTGAATTTGATCACAGATGCGTTGCTATCCCTGAGGACTAAGATATTCGCCTCGTGTATAAGTATAGCCGACAATCATGCCTCTCCAAACTGAAACACAAGAATTGCTTCACGGAGGATTATGAGGGAGGAGGAGGGAGGGAGGATAAACGAGTTCTACCACATGGTGAAATGGTAAACTTTAGCAAGTATACTTCAGTATTCACTCGATTTTGAGCTCATAAAGATGTATTTAAATCAACTTTGTGGAATAAATACATTTTAATATGTAACGGACGCCACGGCCACCGCGTTCTCGCCGTGACCACGATCCATGCAACTGGGTCGAAATATTGGCATATAATTAGCGGGACTGCAGATATTTATGTGTGTAGATATTTATTTTCAAATAACATCTCGTTTTAAGGACTAAAGACGCATCTTTGTTCGACTTCAGGTAGAAATTCAATTATATTTGACTAATATGTTGTGTAATCTATATATATAAAAGGTGGACTACATGCTCGTTTGCTATCTTTATATGATAAAAAAAAATAACTTTTATCTTAGTCTTCAATAGTAATAAAGCATAAATAAATGTTTTAATAGTAAAGAAAAATCTTGGGTGTTTATTAACGGCGCGGTTGCTATCCATATTTAAGTAGGCGAACGTATTTGTCGTCGAGGGTAGTAATTTATGTATGACCTTCAATCAGTTGCTACAAATTGAGATGTAAAAACTTATTTACACCGCCACACACTCCGTTTTTGCTGCAACTGCTTATTTCGCTGCATAACAACGCATCTTCGATTGACCTCTGGCAGGACTTTGATTTCATCTGGAGCCAATTACAGGTTTTCCTGATTGGCACATTTACCACGTGAATTGCATGCACCTTTTCTACAGTCATATTATAGAAATGTACTTTTTATTTATTATCTTATTTATTGCCAGGTGGTAGAACTCATGTAGTTCGACCGGGGAGGTACAACCGCCACCCTCATAATCCTCCATGTAGCGATTTATTGTGATTCGGCTTAAAGAGGCGTGGTTGAGAGCTATACATAGGCGCGAGGCGAATATCTTAGTCCTCAAGGGTAGCAATGCATCTGTGGTCAACCTCAAGTACGATTTAATCGTACTCGGTGATGATCACTAATGTGCGTGGGCGGCAGTTTCCACTTACCATCAGGTGGACTGTATGCTCGTTTGCTCCCTTAAAACAATAAAAAATATCAAGGGAACGAGTTTTTGTTTGAAGCAAATAGAAAACAAGCCACCTAACGAATAAGAATCACCACAACTGCAGCGATTTTATTTGCCACAGTCCAAAACAGGAAACACCTGCAAAAGGTCAGTACACCAACCGCTATAGATGTTCATAATTTAGCCTGCGGCGTAACAATGCAGACACTCGCTCGCAAGGTCAGGTTTCTGTTTACTCGCGAAGGTCAAGGGCGGTGTGCCGATCGATACGGATGCTGGTGGGAGGAGGATGGCGATACGACAGATCAGCGGGAGGGAAAGGGAGAGCAGATAGGAGGGATCCTAGTTTTCCAGCAGATAATTGACACTGAAAGGAAGCGGTGTGGAACGAGTTCGGTATGGATGTTCGATGATGACGGAATTAAGATACTTAGTATGCTTTACGTAATATTATAAGGTTTATTTTATTAGGATAAAGTTACAATGATTGATGCAAATGAGAGCAAACAAAATGATTTGATATTTTAGCTAATCTCTTAAATCGAACTATGGATAACTCGACAATAACAGATCAAGTATATTTCAAACTTCCCATTTGTGTAGCACGATATCAAGTTCCATTGCTTTCATAGGTATTCTGGATCGAATCTTGGCTATTTCTCCTTTATATTAAAGAGGTTATCTAAGGGTCGTATTAATAAACTGAACTCAAGATTCAGATCGGTCTTGAATGATTACTTGAATGTTTTACGATTATCTGGTACTTGGAACCGCACACAAGATCACTTTAATAATGCGATCCAAAGTAATTATTGATTAATCAGAATCGGTGTGAGATCAAAGATGGAATAAAAAAATTAAATTAAAATCCAAAATAAACTTTGTAATTGAAAAAGTAGAAGTCATCATTACTTTTATTACGTACTAGATGTGCCCGCGGCTCCGCTCGCTACCCTTCCTTTTAGGGGTGAATTTTTATGGCCTAAAACCTGGCCGGGGTCTCGTCGATAGAATAGTCAAGTTTGCATCAAAATCCGTTAAGCCATTTTTACGTGATGCGCGGTCAAATAAACAGATAAAAATTCTAAAAACAGTTAAAACGTGTTCTGTTATCGATTCTAAGTATCCCCAGCCGACTATTTTTCGAATATCTTTCATGAACAGATTTTCGACCCTTTTTAGCTTTACTATATGTATAGATTTCCTATAGTTATAATAGACACTTACTTCTCTGTTCTACATTGTCTGCCTTTAAATTTTTCAACCTCAACCTCAGGTACGATTCTGTCGTGCTATGTTCAGGTTGTTAAGATTTATCTCAAGCAATTAATACCCTCTACTGAGCACGGGTCTTCTCATCAAAAAGAGTTAGAAGATAGTCCACTGGTCAGATGCGAACTGGCAGACTTCACATATCTTTCCAAATCTTTCAGCCTTGTAGATGTTCTCAGGCTACTTTCCCTCACCAAAAGCAAGATAATTCTTTGCTAATAGGTAATTTTAAGAAGTCATAAACTTGTAGAGGCCTCCTCGGAACTCCAGTGGAATCTTAACCATTCTTTTCCACCACTCCACTGGGGTATCACTGACTAATTCAACACTAAGTAGATAATGTATCGATTCTTGAAATCGTATATTCCAGCCACTCTCTAGCTGAAGCCAAGCGTAAAGAAGATCGCGTGTGCTAATTTCCAAGAAATGGACGCGCAGTTAAATCAATATCGTATTCGTCTCGTGAACGTTTTTTGTTCTCATTTGATTAATCAGCTTTGAATTTCAATTGATGTGAATAAAGATATTATTTGATAAAGAATTTGTACAAGTTGATGCTGATTGACTATTTAAATTATGAGCTAAGGAGAAGAATGTTCATAAGTATTTTTTTATTGTGTAAAGACAGCATACGAGCATGCAGTCCACCTGATGGTAAGCCGTTCATCGACATCAGTAATCATCCTCAAGTACGATTGAGTCATAAATAGAAGTTTCATAACAGATGCGTTGCTACCCCTGAGAACTAAGATGTTCGCCTCGCTATTTAAGTATAGCCGGCAACCACGCCTCTCCATACCGAAACACAATAAATCCTTCACGGAGGATTATGATGTCTATACGTATTCCATGTTATTTATATAAATAACTTACTGATATATAAATCAGGTTTACCAATGTGTTTATGTTCTGTACAGTGTACACACATGAAATGAAATAAAGAAATAAACTATAATTTTGTCCGTTTACTTCTATCTGAACTATTTTATTGAAGCTAATATGCCTGTTATGAATTTGTGAAATGAAGTCTATCAATTCACATTCGAACACCGTGATGGTTTTGGACCTACGTTTTATTAAGCGTAATTTGAAACATTTTGAGCCAGAAATCGGCTGATGATAAATTTTGGTGGTACTACTAGTCAAAATGTTAATAAACCATTATATGACAGATTAGCTTTTGGTCGCGACTTCGTCCGCGTAGAAGTCGAAAACCCCTTGGGGGTAGAATTTCGGAAAATCCTTTCTCAGTACTCACTTAGATCATGGAAGGAACAACTGTACCAAATTTCAAGTTTCTAGGTACAGTTGTTTCGGCTGTGCGTCGATATGTCAGTCTGTTAGTCAGTTTTGCCTTTTATATATATGACAGATAGTCCTCTGGCGGTTTTTTTTCAATACAAAAATGGTCAAGCACATAATTTTATAGCATGTAGGTAGGACACGAGCCGTTCATGGATATTTATAATTAAATTTCAATCGCATACGATCCCATTTGTTTTACTATCCATAAGGACGAATATTTGCGCCTCGGCGTACGTTCGACCACGACACCAAATGTACGTGGCAATTTGGTCCACCATTACACTACTTATTAACAATACTCTTAATCCACGTCGACGCAATTTCGGCCTCGGCCCAAATCGACGTACAGTTGACGTAACCTGGACCCAGTTCCCACGTGAAGCAACGTTTGTTACAATAGTGGCCACCGAAATTGCATTTTGATGAACCGTACAATATAATTGACCAAGAGAGTTGGACTCGCGCGACGGGTTCCGTATCTACAACGTTGTGACCAATTGGAATAAAGTTTTAAATATGGTTCCAGGTATGACGCTGAAAATACCGGTTTTTGTATGGGGACCCAACTTTTTTTATTTTTAGTATTTGTTGTTATGGCGGCTATAGTTGCATAGCTGCCATAACATCATATGCATATGCAACTATAGACGCCATAACAACAAATACTAAAAATAAAAAAATGGGTAAAAAGAAACATATTCTGTGAAAATTTGAAGTGATCACCTATTACGATTCAAAAGATATGTTTAAGAAACGGCGAAAATACCGAACTAATGTTTGAGGGGCGCCTTTTGTTAGTTTAATCTGTTAGTTTTTGTTGTTATAACGGCCATAAGTATACACATTCTATAAAAAAACAAATGTCTACCTTTTAATGTTCAAGGGATAGAGCCCTGTGACAGACATGCGGACGAACGGACAGTTGTACGGTCGGACAGATAGATGGACAGCGAATCTCAGTGATAGGGCCCCTTATCACCCCCTCTGAGTATGGAACCCTAAAAATCCACAATTATACTCAATTTGGTTCACATGGATGAATAAATTATACAGTCTCTTGGAATGATACGGCTGTAAAGTTTTGTGATGCCAGATTGCAGGTCATAGTTACGGAAAATAAGAGATGCCATCTGGTAATTATTAGCCACGTTTTTTTATTTATTTTATGTCATTAACACTGGGATTCCTTGTGTCGTGGGTACTATGTACATACACAAGACGTATGCACAAACACCCAGACCCAGAACAGAAATCCAAACTCGTCATTTAAATTTCTGTCTAGCCGGGAACCCGGGACCCTATGCGTGGCAGACCGGTATGGTGACCGCTGCGCCACGCGGGTCGTCAAATTACAAATGGTCGTAAATATCTATCTGAACAGGGAGCTAATATGATATTTATTAAAGATATTTATCTTATACTGGCTGGCTGGAGTACAAATTCGAAGTTCGGAGACTAATGCTCAAAAATTTTCCGCTATTTTTATTTTTAATGAAATCGTCAAATATTCGTATCATTCATAACAGTGGGGAAAAAAGTGGATTTAATAGTTTATTATAAAATACGTTCAAATTCAAAGTTTTTATTTATCATAAGAAATAATATATGATGAACGGTATAACAAATTGCTTTGTTTAATTCAAATCAATACATCGGATTTTCTTTTTAAACTTTTTTGTATTTTTAGTATTTGTTGTTGTAACGACCATAGCTACACTCATTCTATAAAAAGACAAACGGATTGAAGGACAGAATAACAGCGAATTAATAATATAAAATCCACAATTATACTCAATTTGATTCACATGGACGAACAAATTATGCAGTCTAAGAATATAATGGTATCTTTGAATGACAGGGCTGTAAAGTTTTGTGATGGCAGATTGCAGGTTACGGGAAATTAGAAATGCCCTCTGTAATAACAAATAGTTGTAAATACATAATTATGTTTACAGGCAGCTAATATGATGTTTATAAGGGATAATTCTTTTGTGTTACTCTTAATGAATGATTTTGTTAGTGAATAGAATTCACGTCAAAAGTTGGTTTTTATAACATTCAGCTTATATCTTTTTATTTCGTATCGTCCAATAACACTTACGTTATTATGTATCATTAAACATTAGCCGGCGATAAAATTTATGAATAACAAATTTCCAGTGAAAATCTTTAATCCTTTAACATAAAATTGATTCAACATCAGATTTCACTGGATGAACAATAATACAAAATTGCTCAGTTTAATTCAAATCAATGCACCTTTCAACGCTTATTTCAGGATAAAATAGAACGGAAGAAAAAAGCCAGTGAAAAAAACCACCAGCACTCTTTTGAAAGATTGAGTCTTTCTCTTTTATATTATATAACTTCTTCATTGTTAAAAAGCCATATTGCATGAAGTCACATTCCTCTGTACAAACAAAAATTCTTGGCCGTTTTGTTCAGGCCGTAGTATTAGATACCTAAATCATTTCCTATCGCTATAATGAGCATAAGTTATCTAACACGTATTTGCCAGGTAGTAGAACTGATGTAGTTCCACCGGAGAGGTACCACAGCCACCCTCATAATCCCACGTGAAGCAATTTATTGTGTTTCAGTTTGGAGAGGCGTGGTTGTCAGCTACACACTTACACGCGAGGCGGACATCTTAATAATCAAGGGTAGAAACGCATCTGTCATCAACCTCAAGTAGAATTCAATCGTACTCGGAGATGATTACTAATGTCAAGTGGACTGCATGCTCGTTTGCTACCTTTATACGATAAAAGGTTATCAAACAGTTCATTGCTATAAAATCGATACTATGCATCGGTACTTTTCCAACGCTAATCACATTTGGGTCATCCAGCTGACCTACAAATTAACTTTACACCCAGAACTGATTGAAATATTCCAGAACAGAGCTAGTTATCAAGTGGATTTTAGGATTCCATATCCAAGGGTGCCATCAAGTAGTTTGTCTACTTCAAAGATACAATATAATATCATCGATTATTGCCAGGTAGAACTAGGCGCGGTTCTAAGGGGGGAGGGTCACAGGGATCCTGGTCCAGGGGGTCCAAACGTTCAAAATATTATTACTCGTTTGGCAATAAAAATAGAAAACTTACATTTTATCCTCCGTTTTTTTGGTGTTTGCCTGGGCTTAGGCTTGGGGGGGGGCAGCCCAATATGACCAACCCCCCCCCCCCCAATTTGAGTCTGCAACCGCGCCTGGGTAGAACTCGTGTAGTTCGACCAATTTGTTTGTTGTTTTTCGGTTTGGAGAGGCGTGGTTGCCGGCTATAGTTATACCCGAGGCGAACATGTTAGTCCTCAGGGTTAGAAACGCATCTGTGATTCAAACGTAATTGGGAATGATTACTGATGTCCATGTGCAGCAGTGACCACTTTCAATCAGGTGGCCTCCATGCTCGTTTGATACCTTAAGACGATAAAAAACCGTTACCGTTATACGTTCAGAAACGATCCATCTCCTAATTGACCCTGGCAAGTCAAGGAGAGAGTTGGATGCAACATCCAACCCTCAACGCCCAGGTCACAGCTGGAGGAAAGGTCATTTACACAATGATGGAAAACTTATTTTGTTGGATAAACCGTGGCGTAGTATTTTTTTAATCGTATAAAGGTAGCAAACGAGCATGCAGTCCACGTCATCGTCTCCAAGCACAATTAAATCATACCTAAGTTTGATCACAGATGCGTTGTTACCTGAGGACTAAGATGTTCGCCACGTATAAAAGTATAGCCGGCATCCACGCCTCTCCAAACTGAAACACAATAATTGCTTCACGGAGATTATCCTCCAAGGGTGACAGTGAACTTAACGTTTTCTACCACCTTCTATTAGTAAAGTAACGCCTGATAACTTTATAAATGATCTCCAGCGGCCTGAGCGTTGAAGGTTGGATGCTGCATCGATCTCTCCTTGACTCGCCAGGGCCCCTCAATTAGGTCATGGATAGTTTCCCGAGGTCTAAAGGTTAAGCTGATCTGTTCACTTTTTGTGAAAATGTGTAAATTAATATAAATCAAGGGTCTATCCAGTGTCTGTTAGCTGAAAAACGACGAAAATACTGGCTTTTTGTCTGTCTGTCTGTCACCATGATCCGTGATAGCTAGGCAGTTATTTTTTTACAGATGATGTATTACTGTTGCCGCTATAGCAATAAATAAGTACTAAAAACAAATAAAATAAATATTTAAGTGACTTACAACAAGTGTGATTTTTTGCGGGTTTTTCTAGATATTGGTACGGAACACTTCGTGCGTATTTTTAGCATTTGTTGTGACCTTTGTATTACATTATGTTAACATTACAAGTCTACTTTCTACGTTTTGGTTCAAACATGAACGGCGAAGTCTTTTTTTTATTGTGTAAAGGTAGCAAACAAGCATGCAGTCCACCTGATGGTAAGTGGTCACTGCCGCCCATGGACAT
>DWNR01003600.1:0-11629 GCA_018250455.1 Polygonus leo | reverse complement strand
TAAACTAAATAGATAATATTAAAATAATAATATAAGATATATATATAAGATATGCAGATACTGAACTCGATGCATTTCGTAAAAAGTGTACAGAATTAGAGGAAACATACAAAGTATAAAAATGTTCTCTGTACTTTTTGCAAACTACATAATTCGCAACAGGAAAAATTATGTTATTGTAAAATACTGTATAGTACTTGTGATAAGAATAAGGCACATAATTTTAGACAAATAAAAGTATCTATTAAATATAATTATCCTTTCAACTATGCAGTAGGTATCTTGATTGAAATATTTAGATAGTTATAGAGGAAAAGTAACGACAAATTACTCTCGTGCAACTCGTAGATATCGTGATTAGTTACATGTGTCATGGTCGGCAGTGACCATCTATTTATCATCAGTTGGACTACATACTAGTTTGCTACTTCTTTTACATAAAAAGCGTTCAAAGATTTTAAGAGCAACTTGTATACGAAGGTCTAATAGTGTCACCATCCAAAAATCATTTGTAAATTTAAGAGCAACCTGTATACAAAAGGTATAATAGTACCTACATACGTTAACGGTGCGTTGCAATGCAATAAGGTAACACGAGTTATTGCGAGCGCTCGCGCCGTGACGCGATAAACACGAACTGACTTCTTTATTGTTACCCTAATAGAGGCGTTCTATATTAATATATCTTGTGCCACTAAAAGCTGGTGTGTAGAGAATCATATGAAAGTGGACTAGGAACATGAAATGTTTATGATGAATAATGAACGCTCGGTGGCATTCATGGTAAGTATTTAATAATAACGATTACTTGCTACTGGTACTCTGTACTAGTAGTGGACTGCATGTAGGCCATCATAGTCCTAATACGCTTAAATAGTATGTAATGTTAGTTAATCTTAAATGATACTAACTTACCTACACTAATTATCTAACTAATGGTCTGTACGCTTTTATTCAAGATTATGTCGTAGATGTCTTACGCCCAAAATTAAATAGACAACAGTAGTTAATATAATAATTAGTATATACTGTTTGCTGGGTTTCATGAAAATGTTATAAATACTTAATACATCGGGACTGACGGGTAGTTCCATAAAAATCAAAATAAAAAACTTCTTAGTAGGTTACTTCTAGGCAAGTGTTAAAGCGATTAAATAATTAGTTGCGACTAAATTATCAATTTAACCGACGTCAAGTCGATTAGTAATTATTTTTGCAAAAACTGACAACTAGTTCAGCGACGTGTACGTACTTGCGATGACTTATGATGCGGTATAATTAAAACGCAAGTATCACGATTTCGCATTTTATACTTTCTGGGTAGATATTTATGTATGTATTTTCCAACCCAAAAAAACATTCATGCGACAGTTGAACAGTAGAGCGACGTATGTGTTGCGATGAGCCGTGACGCCGTATAATTAACTGAGTTACATCTACACTCGCGTCATCAGATGTAGGTGTCACGGTGTTATCTCTTCGCATTTTATACCTTATGGGTAGGCATTTAAGCAGGGGGTGATTATATTGGAATATGAGGACTAAACGAACCTTTTTAAATATTCCATAGCCTTTTCAATATAAAATAATAAAAAACTAACAACCGTAACGCATTCGAGCGACGTGAGTCTTCCATTTGCGATGAGCTGTGACGCCATATAATTAACTAAGTTACATCTACATACACGTTAATAGACGTAAGTGTCACGGTGTCATGTCTTAGCATTTTATTTCTCAAGGGTATATATAAAAACAATGGTTGAATTTTTTAGCCTTTCGTTTCTAATACGAAAAAGCATTCATGCGACAGTAAGACGGTTGAGCGACGTATGTCTTCCACTTGCGATGAGTCGTGACGCCGTATAATTAACTGAGTTACATCTACATTCGCGTCATGAGACGTAGGTGTCACAGTGTCATCTCTTCGTATTTTATTTGCGTTAAACTGTTCCACGTTTTATAATGTCAAAACACGCCAGCGGTTGTAATTTATGGAGATTGAATTATGTTTTATGTGTTTTCGTTTTTGCATTAATAATGTAATGTATACATGTACATTAGTAGAGAATACAACGATAACATTTAGAATAATAATAGCATACGATATGAATTAATTGCCTGCCGGTCGAATCCGACCTTTTATGCCGGAGGTCTCATACTCAAATCCAAAAACCAAGCAAACACTTCTGGCTTTTAAAAATAAAGTGCCTAATCAAAAATTACTTTTAGGCGAATTACACGCCCAAGATCATATCAAAAATTCATACTACTACTATTAATTTAATCCTAATTTTATTATCTTTAAGAATCATTCCTATATTTACCTTGTTAGTTATTTTTGTGACAGTAAAATACACCAGAGACAAAGAGAAGACGATAAACTATATCAAAGGTAACATTTTATACCGAAAAACATTAACATTAAATAAATGCGATTAAATTTTAACTACTTTGATAAGTTGAAAATAGAAATGGGATGAGATAAAACATAATGTATTATTATGTTAAAGATAATAATTTAATACAAAACAACCCATTTGTTTAACGTGTCATATTTTTTGTACTTCTGTCACGTTGTGAGTAATTTATAACGGACATCTTATTATATGTGAACTCTAGCTTTTGATGAATTAAATGTGAGCAACAAGCTATTTGTAACTAACTTTTTCTCGCGGTATTGTCCGGAGTTTCGGTGTGCAAAAATGTAGCGTCATAGGTAATACATTTTTCCTAGTTCATTTCCCAAAATTCCTTTTTGTATTCACAGTCAGTCCATAAGTCATTTTCTTCTAGATTTAATTAAAAAATGGTGGTCTTTAAAATTGAATCTTGCAAATAGTTTATTGATAACTTCTCATGAGCTTAAAATTGTAATAAAAGCACCCCACGTATTTTATAATAAATTAATTAAGAAGCTAGTCTTAATTTAAAACAATTTTGTACATCTTAATTTAGATTAAAGCGAGTATTTTTGTTATTTTATTTGTTTTCAATTTATTTTCCGCACTCAAGTAAATTTTCTTCGTTTTTGTTAGTTCTTTGTCTCCTTTGGGACTTTTTGTATCTTTACTTTTAGCTTTACGACACGCCTTGCTCGATTCATAAATATTATGTAAAAGGGAATAAATTATCTTCAGTATTTTTTACAAGCAAGTTCGCGAGACACAAATAGTCTACAACAAGAACATCCACTGATCCAAGGTAAGAATTATCACTAGCAGCGTACGTGTTGCTCGCATGTGTGTGTTATCAGTCACCTCATTCATGTACCGTTATCGGCCACATACGCGCCATTCATGGTGCTGGTAGGGATGACGCCATCTTGGTTTTTAATTATTTACTTACACTTGTAAAGCTTTAAAAGGCGTAGTCGTCTTCACGAGTCAAATCGTATAGTTGAAACATTTGCGAAAAATTTGCGGTAGGCTTATGAAGGTGAAAATGATTTCTTTTTGTTATGAAGCAAACGGCTGTGTTTGTTGCTCTATTTGCCGTTAGTGTTCATCGCAACTAAAAAGTCTGACATACCTTAATTTTATGGTATTGTGGTAGAGTGGTCGCTGCCGTCCATGATCGTTTGCAAATTATCTTATACTAGCTTTTGCTCGCGACTTCGTCTGCGTAGTAGTTGAAAACCCCTTGGGGGTAGAATTTCGAACAATCCTTTCTTAGTGCTCACTTAGATCATGAAAGGAACCCCTGTACGAAATTTCAAGTTTCTAGGCACAGTAGTTTCGGCTGTGCGTTGATATGTCGGTCAGTTAATCAGTTTTGCCTTTATATATATAGATAAGTTTCTACGTAGATATTTTTTGAAGTCCAAAAAGCTACTTCGGAAAATACAAGAGCTTTTAAGATTAAACTGACTCATAGACGCAGGCAAACAATGAACACGCTAACATCTCAGGGGTACTATATTAGCTTAAAGACTATTCAATATGGTTTTATTTATAAAAAATCGTCCTGATTTCTTTTTGGCACATACGGGTAACAGGCATGAGGGTTATTACAAACAAAATAAATTATAGTTTAAAAAACTACAAAAACACGCTAATAAAACTAATTGAACTAACTTTCTGTTTAGTTTTTAAACTATAATTTATTTTTTACTTTTCTTATCGAATTATTGCATTGTCATTAGTCCTTGAGACGTGTGCAAAGTTTGAAGTAGATCAGACTTCTAGAAACTGGTGAAAATTAAGCTCGAAGATTCCGTTACATACCTACATACATAGATACAGGCCAAGCTAATATAAGCGTGTTAATAAAGAAGAAAAGTTGACGGTATTGCTGATGAATTTGAATTCATCATCATTATCACTATCATCCATTTATTTATTTTATCCGTTTATGGATTTAGGCCAAATTCAGGCCAAGTAGAAGACTTGACACACTCTTGATAAATACATATTTTTTGTCTATGTCTTAAGCGTATAGATTTCTTGACTCTGTTATAATATTGCTGTACCACCTAGGTTTTATTTATTTTACAATTTTAATTGTGCAGTAAATAAAACTTGATTTCATTTCAACTGCACGTTTTTACCACAGAGTCTGTTAAACTCTAAAAAGAAAATTTAATCAAAATGGGCAAACATGCGGGTAAATGGTAGTCTCACATAATAATGTAGGTGTTACACGCCTTGCCCTCTGACCGCTGTATCGCGGCGCACCGGCAGCGATAACATACACATATTTGTGTGTGTGAAAACGATTTGTTTTGTATGTGTGTAGTTAAGGTTGCCAGATCGTCAATAATAGAAAACATTGGCCAGTATTGAATAAAAAGTCGGACACCATAAATCATTAGTTGCGAGGAGGTGCCAGGTGGTAGAACTCGTTTAGTTCGACCGGGGAGGTACCACCGCCATCCTCATAATCCTCCGCGAAGCAATTTATTGTGTTTCGGTTTGGAGAGGCGTGGTTGCCGGCTATACTTATAGCCGAGGCGAACACCCTAGTCCTAAGGGGTTGCAACGCATCTGTGTTTGAATTCAGGTATGATTCAATCGTACTTGGGGATAGTTACTGATGTACATAGGCAGTAGTGAACACTTACCATCAGGTGGATTGCATGCTCATTTGCTACCTTTATACAATAAAAAAACGGTTCAAGAAAACCCGAATACGAAAGAACGGAACCCTAATAAACGATTTATTTGTATGTGTGCAGTACTTATACACACATGCACAATCACACAACAATATGTGTATTATTTATTTGTGTGTGTTACGCTCGTGTGGCACTTCCTCTCATAATTGCGTTCATTTCACATTAAGTACCTTATCTGGTAAGGTATGTACCAGTGCATGGCTTCTGATGTAATATTGTTCGCTTTGGTAGATAAACTTTTAACTTCTTTATGCAGTTTTCTTTAGTTATGCAATTTCGTTAGTTAGCTATCTATCGAATATATAATTGTTCTTTGATATTTGATGATTGTTCTTTGATAAGTTGTTACTATAGGAATTTTGACTTATTGTAGAAATTGTATTAGAAAAATGGCAATCACAAAAAACATCGGGACGTAGAAACTCACTTAGGATGTGCCAGGTGGTAGAACTCAAGTAGTTCAACCGGGGAGGTAGCACAGCCACCCTCATAATCCACTGTGAAGCAGTTTATTGTGTTTCGGTTTGGAGACGCGTGGTTGCCGGCTATACTTAAACACGAGGCGAACATCTTAGTCTTCAAGAGTATCAACGCATCTGTGGTCAATCTCAAGTACGATTTAATTACGAGGTTGACCATAGAGCGGTAGTGACCACTTATCATCAGATAGACTGTATGCTCGTTTGCTATCTTAATACAATAAAGAAGCGTAGTTTGACCAGGCGAAGTGGACCATGCCATTTAAGTTCAAAAAGAAAACTAATACAGGGACAGTAATGGTTCATGATGATGAATGATCAGTAATTAAATATACGTAATATAAATTGGCGATATATATATTTGTCTTTATCAAGAATTTAAAAGTAAAGTACTCCGCAAAGTTATAAATTATGCGTAGATAAAATATCCAGATGTTTCTGTATAGCCTACTTACCTATTTACTTCAAGTTCATAGGTTATTTACGCAATACGATTATTAGTTAAATATTATAAGCAAGCGTTTCGTTATGAAGTATTGGCGTAAAGGAACTTGACATGTGTCTGCGCTGGTATCAAGGTTTTTCTGGCCGGGTAGACTGGGTGGACGATAAAATAGGGAATTTTTTTAGGCATGACTTTTGCCAGGTGGTAGAACTCATGTAGTTCGACCGGGGAGGTACCACCACCACCCTCATAATCCTCCGTGAAGCAATTTATTGTGTTTCGGTATGAAGAGGCGTGGTTGCTGGCCACACTTAAACGCGCGTCTTAGTCCTCAGGGGTAGCAACGCATCGGTGATCAAACTTAGGTATGACTCAATTGTGGATGATTACTGATGTCCATTGGCGGCAGTAGCCACTTACTATCAGGTGGACTGTATGCTCGTTTGCTACCTTTACACAATAAAAAAACATATAAAAGTTCCAATTAAGAATTAAGGAGTCACTCGAAGACCTGATTTAAAGATTTTTATTACTTTACATATGACAGGGTTTGTCTGTCTGTTACAAGGCCGTATCTCTTGGACCGTTATTAGCAAAGCCTTGAAACTTTTAGTGTGTAAATTACGTGATACTAGCTGACCCCGCAAACGACGCACGCATAAAATAATAAAAAAAACACACGATATCTTTAAAAATTGTAGCCTATATTTTAATTTCATGTATAAGCTATATTACTGTAAAGTTTCGTTAAGATTCATTCAGTAGTTTTTACGTGAAAGAGTAACAAACATACTTACAAACTTTCGCGTTTATAATATTAGTATGATATAACAACTATGGGCAGTACACTTTAGGAACCCCAATAAAAATGACGATAAAATTAATAAATACCTACTCATTAATATAGTACTAGATACTTAAAGACTCACTTCGCGACCTTCATTCATGGATAAGTTATAATTTCAAGACTTATTATATTACTTGCTACAAGACTGGGTAAAAGCCAAACACTTAATAAGCTACCAATAAGAAGGAACAAGTCACAATACCGCATGTTGTAGTCGCTGATCAGATCGGATCAGCGCGTCGTACATTACAATACGACTGGCTCGTACGCACTGCCGACCACACGGGGGAGTTTTTTACAAAGTTTTTGACAAAGTTATTGGAGTTATTAATTATATGACAATCACGGGGGGAGTTTTATGGCAGGTTGGATGTTATGTTTTATATTCAATATATTTTTGTAGTTTTTAATTAATTACATCGTTAATATTTTCTTGTATTATTTAATAATTATACAAATTGCAGCCGATATTTAGAATTTTCTTTTTTTTAATTTTCCAGCGTTATAGATATAAAATGCTTTAAGCATTATAATGCTGCAAAAACTTGTAGCTTGGGTTGTAGAAAATAGAAATGTTTTACTATAAATTATATATTAATATATTACTGTTGTATCTGATACTTTAGTTTATATTTTCCTATAGAATGGAATTGCGTACGAAAACAATTTTATGCCTACTTAAAATTGTTGTAAAATCAAAATCTTATTTTGATTTAACAGATCCTGTTCATTTTTGATTATTTATGTCGTAAAACACCTTTTACTTTTTAATTATTTATTAATTTAACCACTATTGTGTAAGTACACAATAGCGGTTAACAATATTATAATTTAATAAATGAATGTTTTATTATTACCTAAATTAAATAAAGAGTATTGTAATGCTTGATAGGTATAGCTATTCCGTTATTTAATAGGTAAATTTGTCGCTATTATGATTAAACCTTACCTATTAATTAATTCTGTGGTAAAAATAATAAAAATAAATCAATTAAAATTAATTACTTATTAAATTATATCGAACGCTTGCATACGGAAAACCGACGTAGTGTGGTCCGCGGGGCTGTCAACGAATTCTTCCAATCTGTATAACGTCTGGTGATTCGCGTTCCACTTATTATCGTACCGGGGCATTTGCATAAGAATAACAGGGAGGATTATTGATGTCTCTCCGCCCGCCCGCCACGGCTGCCCTCAGCCGCGGATCTAAATTGTAAGCGGCGTAAACGTAAAGCGAAAGCGATTTGTAACGCCACGTAGCAAACGAGCATGCAGTCTAGCTGATGGTTATTGATGAATGAATACAAATAAACATACGACTGATTCGTATCTGCAGGTGGCCATGGAAGGGTTACTACCCATGAGAACTAAGAAGTCTCCAACTCGAAACTCAAGAATTGTGAGGGTGATGGTGGTACCTCCCTCGCTGAACTCTGCGAGTTCTACCACCTGACAAACGAGAAGTATCTTACTTAGTTACAAGAACTTACATGTTACGAATATGAACTTAATAAGTTCTTGTAACTTAGTAGATATTGTTAAACTACTTTTACTATCATGCACATATGTAGCTGTTTAATATGTATGTAGAGTAATTTAGTCTATTCATTCATATTAACATTCATATTAAGCGAATTCAACATAGGTATATTCTGCGTCAGCATTACGACATTTACAAAGTCCAAGCGTAACGTGGAAAACATACTGTATAGCCAACTTAAGTTCAAGCGAACTCAAGTGCACCGTGGAGGTATGGACGTCATGAGTACGCAAATAGATTAATTAATCACCGTGAGTGAGATAACATAATTATATGTGAATAACAAATTAAATGTATTAAGTATAAATAATAATCTTTGTCACTAAAGAAATGATTTGTAGAATTCATTTGGTTGTGTTTTCTATATGTTTTACTGATTTGTCTTTTGTTTCATTGAACATTTATAAACTTACCGTCTCTTACAGTGGCATAGGTATGTATGGCTATCTGTAGATGTTTGCAAAAAAATCCATGTTTTGGCTTTGCTATCATAATAAAGTAAATCTAGGATTTATCAAGACTGTATGCTTAATATTAGTTTAACAAGGTTTCAATTGTGTAATAAAAATGTCTAATAAGATTAGATTGCGGTTTTTGTCTTATAGAAGTCTATAGATAGGAATTGAGCATTCTAACTCGTTTTATATGATAAGATACTTCATAGTGGCTACAAACAAACAATATTTTAAATACAATAATATTAAAATCTTTATAAAATATCACCATCGGTAGACTGACCGCTACTTGAAGTTAATATTACTTCTGTTTTAGGTTAGCGCATTTAAAAAAATATTTGTTGTAGATAATGCCAGCCATCTTATAATAAGTACCTATATCGTAAATATGAAAAGCAGTACTGAATAATTTAAAGATTTTAATAATAAAGTTAGAATTATTGGTTGATTGATCCGCTCTGTTACTATTTAATTACAGGATGTTCTATAACTATTCGAATCCATTAAGGATGCACGTACAACATGGGCATAGATAACATCTACTAAGTAATTTTCTTACTGTTGAGGTTACTGTTAAGGATAAAGGTTAAGTTTTAAATAAAAACATACTTATATGAAATAGTACAACTTCATCCTCATACTATGTTATCAACTGAGAAACGATTATTCTTTTTTCTTATATAATTTGTAATTTCTTTGGTTACATATTTTTATGGCCTATAGTGCTATAAACTGCAATTATAAAAATATTTAGACGTCATCTCCACTGCTTTGTCGCTTTTCGTCGCTCACCCGCGCCCGCCGCCGCTTGTACCTCGCGTCCCGCGCTAATGCTTAATTTTGTTCTCTTTTCATGTTTGTTCTGTATACATTTCGTCTAAAATGGAATGGAATAATTTGATGTAACGCCGCCATCGACGTGGGCCGGATTGGATGCTTCTCTTTTATCATCCGCTCTATTGATATTGTATGCAAATGCCATGTTCCTAGTTGTTGCAATAAATTATGGATTATTTCTACTTAGTGATGTTCTCTATAAAGTAGATGCGGCTTTTGAATGCGAATGAGCATTGTTTCATTTATGTAAGTTGGCACAATACGATATGTAGGATTCATGTAGGACAGTGTGTTAAAAGGACTTTCTCTAAGCCCATAAACCTTTATATCTTTTTTAACATTAGAAGTAAGAAAAGTATATGATCATTGTTAGTTACTAACACTCATAGATATCTGTAAACAAACTGTCTTCAATAGACAATCTGGTCCACTTGATGAATTAGATACTCTAATACCAATGAGGATTGAAATATGTGACCATTAACCACGCTTTTCTAATCGAAACGAAAATTGCTAATAAACAACAACGCGGAACTTAACTTTAAATTGACGTAGATTAAAGATATATATTATTTATTGCAAAAGTAGACAACAATATTTCGCGGATTTGACAAATCGCTCATCTCTCACATTAAACATAATTCACAACACTTAAACACTTATAACAGACAACGAAATGAATTTTCTTAATAGCTACGACGAGGGTCAAGCGGACTTGTGAAGTTAAGCAAAGTTAAGTAGAAAGTTTGCAGCGAAGTTAGAGCACCTTTCATCGACGCTGTAATGCAATTAACAGCCTTCGTAGCCGCTCGTAGAACGTAGACACAGCTACGATGCTACGCGCTACGGACGGCCGGTGATCTCGTTTGAATATTCTTTAAGTGAGTTTAAATATCATATTAAATTTTTTGTGATGACAATTAATTAGTTAATTTTCTTATATTCTGTACTAGTTACTAGTAACTAGTACAAACATCATGTGAAATAGTCATAAGTGTATATTGACATGAAATGCTAAGGAAGTCGTTCCAGTCTTTTTAAAATGCCGGCTTCGAAGTAAAGTAACATTCACAGTTTTAGAGATGTTTACATAATTAATACAACTTCAAAATGTAAGTGTATATTGATTAAGGATGCCTGTTGGATTGCCTTTGGCATATATATGTGACCACATATACCTAAAGATAAAAGTAACAACCATGAAAGTAGCAGTTCTCGATGCTGTTTTCATACACATCAAAAGTTGCATTTTGATCTAATAAATTTGCCCTCATTCTAACTTTATAATAACATCGCACTACCGTCATTAGCAAATCAATTGAAAACGAGAGAGCGAACGAATCACTTCGACTCCAATAAACTCTGACCTCATTGGGCAACATGGCAAACTAAAACTGACCGTCGAATCAATTCATCGAAATTAACCTTAAATAAACTGTGGGCGCCCGCAGCCGCACTCTCCCACGATTAAAATTCCAAATTCCCTTTTTGCGATTTGGGAGATCGGGAGCCGGTGAAAGTTTACTAGAAATCGCAATGAATGTTTCAATGTAGTGTAGCTGGATCATGAATTTGCAGAAGACACTTTTATGGAATTCTTTGTCAGGTTCCAATTTGAAGCCGTGTGTACATAATTATAAGGATAATTAGATATGTTATGGTTTTGTTTTTAAACACAAAAATCTTGAAAATATGGTTTTCATCCCTCCGTACATGACTTTTATACCGATACTACCCTGTAGGAACTTTGAATCTCTAGGATAAAAAATAAAATAACGGCTATATTTTTAATTTTATCTTTCTGCGCCCAAGTGTCTATTTAAGTAAATATTCTACTTAGTAGTTAAACTGCAGTGCTTTATTGATATACCCTACTTCACTGAAGTTAAAACCACAAGCGCCTCATATCAATG
>DWNR01003599.1:0-11630 GCA_018250455.1 Polygonus leo | reverse complement strand
TAGATGAAGAGGTAGTAGATGAACACAATTTCACAAAAAAACGTGTTTGTGAAATTTTGTAATTACGACGTTTTGTTTGCCAGCTCCTCAAATGGGTTGTAAATATTAAACTGAAAGTTCATACACGATTACACAAGAGTACTTACTTGCTACAATCATTTGCCCTTTATGCTAGCTTTCGATATTTAGAATAATTTCTGTAGTTACTATTTATGTTGCCCCAAGCTAAATTTAGGGTTGCCAGTTTTTGGGTTTGTAAAAATAATATACCTAAAACCTATTGCCAGGTGGTAGAATTGTGTAGAACGACCGGGGAGGTACCACCGTCACCCTCATAATCCATCGTAAAGCAATTTATTGTGTTTCGGTTTGGAAAGGCGTGGTTGCCGACTTATGCACGAGGCGAGCATCTTAGTCCTCAGAGACAGCATCGGTGATCAAATTCAGGTATGATTCAATCGTACTTGGGAATGATTACTGATTTCCATGGACGGCAGTGACCACTTACCATCTGGTGGACTGCATGCTCGTTTGCAAGAATTTTACGCCTGCTATATTACTGGGGTATGTACTGTGAACGCGCCAGTTTTAACTAACAGGGTTATAAATTACTACAATTTGCATAACATGTTCATAAAAGTCAATATCTGCAGCCCTGCTTATATTTAAGATGTGAATCGTAATCTGTTGCGTATATATGATTTATCATAAATCTATTTTGATTGTCTTTATAAACCTGTTGTTTTAGGCAATTGAGTAAGGTTAATGTTGTTAAACTTTATAACTACGCATGCTTACTTTCGCAACTTTATAGCTTTCTTAGAGTTTAGAGGTATAAAGGTGTAAGGAAACTACAACTATGACGATAAATCCGATATTTTATAACTTGGATATGTCAGCTTTATCCCTATTTTCCTTGGTCATGGCATTACGCCAGTGGGCCAGATTTCGCTATTACTTTTTTTGTTGTGTTTGTTATTGCCAGAACATGGTTCTTATTAAAGAACAAACTTATGAAAATTGCGCGGAAAATTAGAAAATTCAAGAAAACTATTGTATTTAATTATAGTTAACACAGGACAATGCCTGCGAGGTCAGCTAAATAATGCTTGAATGTGTTTCGATCGATTGATATCTTCTTTCAAAATGTGTGTGGTGAGAAATCCATCTTAATTTTTGCAAATCCTTTGAAATGCAAAAGTTATTCCTACTTTTTCGTTATATTAAGTTTGTAGCTAAATGTATAATTTATAAAATGAGCATAATCCAAAATATCAGGACGTTAATGGAAACCGCACATTCAATGGCAATTATTCACAGTCACAATTCTACAAAAGGAAATTATAGCTATGTATACCTATGGGAAGCCTCAATTATAATAGAATCATGCACCGTCATACAATCTATCGGTGTACCGTTAGTGAAATGACAGACCGGTAGGCGCATCTGCTTCCCACGTTTATGTAGAGACAAAAAAGCCATAGATAATATATAATTTTGTAAATGCTTTTTATCTATAATCAATATATAGAAAAGCAAGGATAGTAGAAATAGTAAGTAGTTTGTTACATTTACAAATATTACAGTTATCTTACTCTTTGAGAGTACATCAAGTTTGCAAGCTATTTTTAGTAGCTACTTTTAGTATGATTAAGACTAGATTTTCGTAAACTCCGTCATAGAAATCATGTCGTTATGTGCCTAATTTAAATGTTGACTTAAAATAATAAGAAACAATTTGAAGTTGTGTGAATGCAACAAATGATATCTGTATTATTTGTCTTGATTGTGCAAAGAAGACCCGAGCGAAGTTGAATAGGCAATTATCCTCGTCTCAGATATTACTGAGAAATTTATTGTCCCCACGTTACGCTATTTGTCTCATTGAGAGCGAATAAGCGGTAAACGAATTTTAACGAGGAATCACTTGTAATCATTAGGTGGTAGAACTTATTAAAGGATTTATTGAGGCGGTACAACCGCCTCGCCCGTATCCGACGTGTTTATAACTTTCGAACGAAACCGGGTGGTTGTCAGTCATGAGACGATAAGTTATAAGGATTAAC
Source organism: Polygonus leo (assembly GCA_018250455.1). Classification (NCBI taxonomy): domain Eukaryota; kingdom Metazoa; phylum Arthropoda; class Insecta; order Lepidoptera; family Hesperiidae; genus Polygonus; species Polygonus leo. The sequence goes on along the minus strand of DWNR01003599.1, from coordinate 9,564 downwards.
AACGCATTTGTAACTAACCTTCAAATCACCAATAGTCACTTTGTATATGTATTCGAGGTTTGTCACAAATGTCTTAATTAACAAAATGCGTTAATTCTTTCATATAAGTGTAACTATCTCAATGACTTTAGGAGTATCATCACGCATTTATTACGCTTAAATTTCAGTTACAGTCCCTTGGAATAGTTTTATTTGGGGTTAGCCATAAATGTCCACGTGACTGTCAGGTGTGTTTCGCGCGCTTTTGTTTCTTTGAATAGGTACGAAAAAGAAGGTTTAACATAACCTTCATGTGCACATGTTATTCGTTGAGCGTGAAGCAAGTCCCTTGCAGTCGCAATCACGAACGTAATTATTGGCTAACAAAACTAGACGAGCCACTTTTGTGGCGTTCTCAAAATATTTCCACGCAATTAAATATTCATTACACGCTAGTGCCCGCGGACGTGGACATTTTCTGTCATTAAGGACGCACGAAATCCGCTTTTTGGGCGTCACACGGTCATGCCCCTCCACTTCTGCTTCAGGCCAAGAAACGATTAGACACATTGTCAACATAGCAGGCCAAATAGAGAAATCCTTATTACCATATTACCATTATCGGTTCAGAAATGAAATATTTAACAGGAGAATGCGTATTCTATTCGTAATGTGCACTTTCCCACGTCTGACCTACGATATGACGCCAACACTATGCTAATTGACCCTCACAATGGATTCTATCCGTCCGTCTTAGCTCATAATTGCCTTAATAAGCACCATATAATCATAATCAAACAGAATTACAAGCGGATTGAAACTAAGTTTTTATCGTGCCTTTGTGCGCGGGAGCGGCGTCAGATGATTGCCAATCAACTTTTGTATATTGCTCGACGTTACGTGCATTGTGATACAATAGATATCTAATTGTTTCTGATATGTGGAGTGTGAAATGAATGACAGATAATACTTGAAATTCAAATTAGAGTAGATACCAAACGATTGGAGTTTATTTTACTCACAAGATCTTTGCAAGTTGAAATGATTCCATGAGGTAACTGGAATTAATTTGATTTCTGATAAGAATGAAAACAAACTTGATATCGACCAAGGATGAATATCCACACCCGTTGATTATCATGATCGCCTCGTGTTTGTCTGGCAAACATACATATATCGAAACGCAAATTGCTAATAAATATTTGCTGCACAACGGAAATATCTGTGGCGGTGGTTTCACCTTGGAGGGACCGGGCCTCCCAGGGTGAACCCCTCGCTGATATGAGAAAATAATTGCTTCGTCAACTCTATGGTACTATGGTATTCTATGATTTATCTGTGCGTTTTGTAAATGTGACTCGAAGAGCGGTGAACGACCCCCTCTCCCTTCTAATTACGTCGCCACGGACTCCTGCGCATTAGCTGCGGTTTTAGTAAATATTGTACAAAAAATCTTTACCGCAATGTCAGCGGCTTGGCAGAAAATGGTTTTTGTACCGTTTAGGAGTAATGTTCCAGTCGTTACATCTTGAAAGCAGCGTTCATTTAGTCTGATGTGTACGTTTGCTATGTTTTAAAATATAGTTATTTTAGTAGGCAATCATATTTTATAACTTGGATATGTTACTTTCGTAGGTACTAAATGACGTTTGACGTCATTGTTGAAGGCGGCAGTCCGTAGGATAGCAGTACACAGTTAAAATATACAAAAAGACAACCTCAAAGATTGTGCAATTACTAATGGTATATGCAATTTTCAAAAAACATTACTCTCGAATTAGCCCCACACGAGCGGTTTTATAAAATGTGATATATTTGTATCTTTATTTTTGCCAAACTGAGGATGTTTGATTGTTCAGTCACTGACTACAATGTAGGTATAACCACGCATAACTTTTTACACAGTAGTCTTAGATAGAGTATGTAGTTTTAGATAGGGTATATCTCGAAGTTGGTCCGTCAAATTTATTGAAGTCAGTTTTATTTTTGGTCAATTTTTTTAAATGTTACTTTGATATATATTTCTTATATGACTTCAGTATATTTAAATCACTTTATAACGTCAGGAACAACATAAATCTTCGAAGAATTGGTTGGAAGCACTAAAAGCTAGGTTGTAAATAGACTAGACATTTAGGCGTTAGTATAACCTTATTGTCAGAAATAATAAAATATTGTTCATAAAGTAAGTTACTTAAGCGTGCACGTAAGTGTAGGCACTTAAGTGTTAGATATAAAGGTAATAACTTGACAAGGTCATTGTATTTTGTGTAGGTTGTAAAGTCACTTGTTAAATATAGAGAACACACCAGAACAGTTTTGTTCCCATGACACCTGTGTTCGCCGTGAGAAAGATTTCTATCCTCGCCATTCTTTTTTAAGAAAAAACAAACGCGCTCGGAAGCTTTACGAAAGGTCACACGAGAAAATGCACTTTTAAAAATAAAAAATAGCGCGAATTTCATTCGATGCAGCGTCGACGACCTGACGTTCCTTTGCCGCCATTTTTGAGCGCCAAATATTTGTCTTTTTTTCGAAAGCAACCTAATCTATTATGCCAAAGTGTAAACTGAATACGCTATTATTTATACGTTTAATTTAATCTTAACTTGGTGTCTTTTCTTACACGAATATTGATAAATATAGAGACATAAAATACAATAGATATAATATATTATATATATAACAATATTTTACATAAAATATTTGGTACTCTGTTAAAATTAAGATTATATAATAAGTTTACTTAAAATAACTTGGGGTAGATGTTAAAGATTAAACTACGCCTGTCTTTATCATATTTAACTGTCAATAATGAAGAACGTTGACAAGTCATTAGTCAAATAAAAAATTAAAAAACTAGGCGTAGGTACGACCTCACCGTGGGAAATATAGCTCAGGGAATATTACATCGTTGTAACAAAAACAATTGATGGTCAATTATTTCAACATTAAACGGCTATTGAGATTTCCTTCTTCACTGTACCGACTGCAAATTAGAATCGGTGCCATTTTGACGGCAGTAGAATTCTTATAGGTTTGACAATATATTCTTATTGTAAGGCAGGTAAAGAAGTTGCTCGCCCTAGTTCTTGAATAGTGGAATTCTACATGAGTTCTTCAATATACTACAAATTTAAATGCGAAATAATCTTGAGTGTTAGTAGGAAGAGAAAGTGACAAGTTTAAACAAAGGCTCTCTATTCTTAAACAAGTCACTCTGTGCAATTAAGAAGAAAGACACAAATAATGATGCATATAGACGAAGGATTTATGATCCAAATTAGTGTTACGAAACATAATTTTGTATAACATTGTGTAGTATCTGTACGATCGTAGTTCTCACAACGCCTCGGGACAATGCTTTATGAGTAGCCTGTAATCGCTATTGCATCTCATAGAACTATAGTTCTAACCACTATGGGTATATGGTATACCATAGTGTAAACTTTAATGTACTTACGAGTTCACAAGTTTTAAAAATCAACACAAAAATTGTCTTTACTCCGATTTTGTTTTTGTAGCCATTATATAGTAATGGTTAAATGTACTATTAGTATAGCTATAGGTAAATCTATATTTGGTTAAATTAGGTTATTCCGAAGTGTTGTGTTACAATAGAAATAATTTGAATCTAATCCAAAGACAATAGAACAGCGTAGATTTAAACCAATACATACATAATACAACAGCTAAAGGGCTAAACAGCCGATCGAGTTTTAGTGCAACAATAGCTAAGTTTGCACTGAATGAATAATGAGCTATAGAAAGTGGAGCAGTAAGAAGCATGCATTGTGATTTTGAATTTTTTTATATAACTGTAATAGATGGTGGAAAAACAACAGAAGGTTACATTAAAAAACAAAGTATTTACAAAAGGCGGTCTAATCGCTGTTAGCGATCTCTTCCAGGCAACTCTTGGGTAGAGAAATAATAGAAGAGATGAGATGGGTACCGCTGCACAAAAGATACCAACATTTAAGCATATAATTATATATTCATACAAAACATTTCTATTTTCTCTTATTTGCTATATTCTTATTTCCTATATTTCTTATTTGCTATAGTTCTATTTTCTCATACCGCCTTCGTCGATCTCTTTCGTCGATTCTGTCGATTGCTTTGCCTAAAAGTTGACTGATAGAGAATGCTTTTATAGCATCAAGTCCGCCTTTGTACCACTTTATAGGTATAAGAGGTCTAAATAAATTAATAATATACAAAACTTAAATACATACATACTTCCAGTGAGAGAAAGAAATTATGTAAATAATGAGAATGTAGTGAATTTACTTAATAACTTATTTGTCGACATAAATATAAATATGAATAAACGTTAACCAAGAACCAAAAACAAATGGTAGAGAGTAGTCGGGACTCATATATAGTCTGTAAACTATTTTTGTTCCTAGTTGCTACTACTAAAACCTCACCTAGCATAGTCCTGTTAGGTAGAATTACGGTAAAATTGAATGTACTCCAAAGACAATAGAGGTGAATAGACAATAGTATAAAACGAAACGCTGAAAGCGCGCTCACGGCAATGGCAATAATAGAATGATAAATTTTGATTCTGAATTAATTTCAATGAAAAGGGCTGCAGGTAGTTTTCAAGTACTGATTTCACTTATAGGATAAAAAAGCATATTTAACAATACGTAACAATAAATATTTCTATGACATTCTGAGTAAAATGCAGTAGTAAATATTTAACTTTGTTAATTATGATAACTGATAATATTTATAACCAATTTATATGCGAGCTAAATTTGAAGCAATAAAAAAACTTCTTATCGTGAGTAACCCCGTGCCTGACTATGGAACATTAATTGACTATGATGATGACGATGTTAATTAAAAAAATGTTGTAAATATATTTAAGAAATGTATCGGTTGAATAAAGTGATTGAATAAAATAATAGTTTGTAAGTAGGTACATTACAATGTAAATAGTTTAAGTGACGTCATTTACTACGTTCATATCGAGAAACAAAACACGGAAAATGTTATTTTACGCATTGTAAGAAAACGTATTTTTTTTAGTTTTCTAACAACTTGCTTATATTTGTTACAGATGGCGGATCACAGGTTCTTGGCGGGAAAAAACGTTACGGATTTCACATTCATGGTAAGTCTTATTAAAGTTATCCATGCTTGGGCGTCGTTTGTTACAAAAACGTGGCGAAATCTATAAAAACGCGAAACGATGTTACTGAAGATTAATCACGGTTTGAATAACTTCCACGACTAATTTGGTTTACACCAACGTTTCAAAATGGCTGTTTAACGTTCGCACTTCTCCGTAACGTTTCTTTAGGCGCATGTTACAAACAAAGAGTAGTAAAATTCAGATTGATAATTTAAATATAATAATTTAACATCATTATTATAATTTAATATCTTATTTTTGAAAATATGTCTTTTTTAAAAAGGTTCAATTTGTACAATTTGGAGGTTCAGTGGAGCATATTAATTTAAAGCATTCTGCATCATCCCAATTCTAAATTTCAGCTTGGTTTGGTTTTAGTTATTCAATTTATGGATATGAAATTGTTATACTTTATTACATTGATACAAAAATGTTAAATCAAGTGTCTGTCAAGCTAATATTTTTTCGAACAACCAATTGCCACCATATTCTTGTCATATGTAAACCTATAAAACCTATAAAAATAGTTAATTTAAATTAATTCTCAGATGAGAACAGCACATTGATTTTTTTTCAATTTTTTTCTGTAAGTCTTTGTATTTTTTTGTGAACATCTACTTTGACTTTTCATATCCATCGCTCTAGCCATCAATGACATTTATTTCCTAAAATCTATCACACGTGTAAGTTTCTTCGTTAGTATGCGAGAGATTTGTTTAAAAATTGGTGTGATCATCGACGCCTTATTCTTTTCGCGCCCAATTTGAATGACAATCATTAAAGTTGAGTATTTCATGTTTGTTTTAGACCAACTTACGTAATTTTGTCCATTTGGTTATGGGTATATTTATAATGTAGTATGGGTTAAGAAACTGATTATAACATCGAGACTTCTTGGCGTATTGATTTTATTAGATTCATCGTAATTCAATACAGCTTTTTAAGATTCTTTGAGTTTTTATTTATTAAGAAAGAGGAGACTTCCGATTTTTTTTAAAAACTTTTTAGCTTTTTCCTTTCCAATAGTTTAGTCTCTCTTTATAATACCTGCATACCATGCATGCATACTGCATTATAATACCGGAATACCTGCAAAATGTACAAGTTGTCTTGAAGTATGTTTACCGCTTTTGCAATTTTCCTGCGTCTGTATTAATTTAATTATAATGTAGAGATAATAAATAGATTAGAAAATATCTATTGGTTCGTAATTGAAATTGAATTAATAAAGTATACGAGTTTCCCTATAAGGAGTTACTGAGCGGTAGTTTATTTCGTATCTTCAAGGATAAAATTTATTTCGTAAGATGTATTCATATATAAATTTTCCGTTGTTGAATTTGAATTATTTTGGTAGGTACTTGTAATAATGTCTGATATGATTATGATATGAATACTTTACTCAGAAATTGGTATTATAATATCTTATAACTATTGATAATGTAGTCTATCGCTTACACGACCACAATAGAACAAGCACCTGAAGACAAGAATCGTTGAACACGGTAAATATGACGTTTCCGAACCGCCGTCACGGAACGATGATTGCCCCTACCATGACATTAGGAGGTAATTTCCAACCTCGTGGCTTCAACTCGCATGTACTACATCGCTCAGTTTAGTCCATTGTGCCTTTCGGTTCAGTCAACTCGAGCAGCAATGGATTTCCTCGACCGTGCCGTCATCGCGGAAAGTTTTGTGGAAAAGTGCTCGTTGTGAAACTCCAGCGAAGTCCAAGGTCTTTCGCGTTACCTATTTCAGTTTACGTAAGTTATCAAAATAGAAATAACTAGGGAATTTTCTGTAACATTTTTGCTTTGTACATTTTTATTGCATTTAAATGAAAAAGTTATGGGTTTCAAACTAGAATAATTTTTATTTTACCGTCAGATACTTACAATGAATTATTAAATGTGGCTTTTATATCAGTTCAAATAAATACTATACTTATATACTACACTAAAATTATACTTTAAAAAAATATTCTGTTCACAAACATTAGCAAATAACAATATTTTCATTTACCTATTATTACCTATTACCTACGTTTTATAAAATATACGTACGCACACGTGGGTCACAAGTATCATCTATTTTTTCCTCTGTAACTCTGTTAGTCATTTATTTAGTTATTGGATTGAACAACTTGTCATAAGAACAACCTTTTCCTGTTACAAGACGTCTTTGTAGTTCTATAAGGTTCAAAATGTAATAATTTATGTTCTGATGCAAAAAGTATTATGCATTAAAATGGGCGGGTTCAAATTGCTCAGTGGCTTGCTTATTGTCGATCGTGAGTCATTCACTGCTTGGTATAGGTATGAAGTGTCATCAAATCGGTTGCTAACGCTAATCAGCAAATAAAATGTAGATTCAAGAGTTTATTACAATATACCAACATTTAAATTTTGTTCTAAATAAATTGCTAATGCGTTCGTTTTAACGCGAATATTTTAAAAATTACTTATAATGATGTTACTTGTATTTTGCTGTTGTAAGTAATTTTAAACGAATTTCGTCTTGATATTAAATGTATATTGAGTATTAGTTACGTGAAAAAGTCAGACATTATGCACAGTAGCGTATTTAATTAGTTTTGCAATTCTGTATACCTATAAGGCCTGATCAAAGTTCAAATGTTACATTTAAGTATGTGTTAGCAAATCGCGAATTTTACCTATATCTTCTTTCAAATATTTTTTGTAAATATTATACTTATTTGTGGCTTGGAATCACGATTTGTCAGTTCTAAGGATCTATGAGCTTAATTTCTGAAAGTTACATCTTTTTTATTACCATGAAGCCTGCAACGAGAGGCAGAGCTACATCTTTTCTTAAAGCAGAGACATGATACGAAATTTTGGTTAATTTTATACCAACAATCTGTACAATATAAAGTATAGTATTTTGGAGGTAGGTACGTCTCCATAACCACTGAGCAGCATTTGTTTAGATGGAATTTGTCTCCGTAAAAAAAATAAAGGGATAACATTTATAAATATAGATGCGACCAAATTCGTTTTTTAACCGACTTCAAAAAAGAGAAGAAGTTCTCCATTCGACGCGTATATATATTTTTTTTTAACCAGAGCAACGCATTTGTAAATAACTCTGAATAGGATTGATATAGAGTCCTAATTAATAGTTTGTTATAAATTTCATGGGCATGGGCATTTCATGTCTCAAGTAGCAAACGCTGCCAGCATTTTACTTAAAGTATACTTTAAAAATGTTGGCAATCCATTTCATTCCTGAAATACAAAGTATCTTTACCAACCGTTTCCTAAGATATAACCTAAAAATATAATGTAACGTTAAGTAAGCAAACCCGGAATTGCATAGAAAATAGTGTCTGTGATATAAATGAGGAGTACCAAATGCCCGCGATTACTGCCAATGGTGTTTAGAGACACGTCAGTAGCAATCTACGGTTACCCAGCTATCACTGGCTGGCTATCAACTAGGCTAGGCTATTATTTAGATGACCATACCACTGACCGCGTCCCGTTATATTGATGTCAGTTTTTACGATCGATCCTATGAATATTAACGTTTGATTATTATTAAAGAAGATAGAGACATCTTCATCGCGTGGCTTAAGATAGTTTGATCTAAATATAACAGCGGTGTTCAATAAGATTTATTAATTATTCAATATGCTTATGCATAAGTTGTTTATTTAGTTAGTTACTAATCAAAGCTATGTTATTGTATAGCGTACACTTTGGAGGTCTTTATTTCTTGTTTATCCAACATCAAGAACTTTTCAATCTTTTCGCGATTGTCTTCTTTATTATTTCTTTTTTATGAAATAAATACTCCGCATTAATAAGTACAATTTAATTTACAATCTACATGATTACAAAACAATAACGATTACCATTAACAAATTTATTTTTAAAAATTGATACTTCGATTCAATTTTATCATTCGGTTTATCAGTTATCTTATTAATTTTAGTCATATTTTAAAGATAAAGTAACTTGCCCTACTTCCCAGATGAGAGTTCAGTTTTGGTCGTATTTAATAAAGCCAAGTAATATAAGAAGCTTAAGTAAATTAGTGTCGGCAGTTGAACATGTCCTGTTATTCGATACCTCTTTTAATGCTCGGTTTGGTTACCAACTGTTCAAAGTGACTTTTGGAGTTGTTAAAATTTGTTATTTTTTAATATATATTAAAAAAAGTAAAAGAATTTGTCTATTGGCGTATACTGTGTTAAGACCTGTAAATTATTAGATTTGGAGAGTGGAAGCGTTGTACTTAATTCTACATTGGTTCAAAGGGTTACAATGAATATTGACAAATAGTAGCCAATACGTTACTGCGTATTTTTTTTTATTATGTAAAGATAGCAAACGAGCATGCAGTCCACCTGATGGTAAGTGGTCACTGCCGCACATGGACATTAGTAGTCATTCCCAAGTACAATTGAC
>DWNR01003598.1:0-11631 GCA_018250455.1 Polygonus leo | reverse complement strand
CAAGTATTTTGGGCCAGAATTGCAGTCCAATGGACTGGCAGGGATCGCGACGTGCACGCTTCTGGCCAATGATCCCCGAATGATTCTTTATCAAAATAGAGAAAAACTTTGTTAAGTCATTTACGTTGTTTACAAACACCAAAACCCATTTTGAATTTGTATGAGGTCATTAAAGTCTGCGAACATAAACATCGCAACCGACTTATGAAACTGGCTTGCTTAACTTTTCGCGCGTAAACTTTAATGCAGGTTTACACGGTAATACGTGCCAACACGCACATAATATGGATTTGGAGTATAACCCGCAACATCACCAAATATTGTTTTGATTATTAATTCGTAATTATATTTAGATACTGTGATATCGAAGAAGTAGAAATACTATGATATTCGGAATATTTTTATTCCGTAATTCGTTGTGTTTTATTGTATTTTAGCATACTATCAAGTATATTATTTATTTATATGATAACTCAAAGTCCAATAAAAGTGGTTTAAAAATCACAGTGAAATCCGTACTCTAATTTTACCTGCGGCAGAGGAGTACGCGGGAAAATATGATGTCGTTCATTTAAATGTTCCAGTACAACCAACAACCATATAAACCATAAAATAAAAAGAATCGGTCGCTCAGCGCCAGGTGTTACACGAGTAGATCGGCCTGTGTGTGAGATACCATTCCCACCCCTACTAACTATGTAAATTAATTATTACTTGGGATTGATTATACTATATACCCATTAATAGTTATAAATCAAAATACTCAACTTATGTACCAAAATACTCAAGCAATTAATAGGTAGATAGTAGATACCTATAACATAATGATTAGGGTTATTAGTATAAATGGAGGATATTTCCTTTCTGCAAAGTCCACAGCGCTGACCAAATGCCTACGAAGAGGCAGACATTATACTCCTTTGAAACTTATTTTAATCTCTCAGACATTTTCGTTTCCTTACTATGTTTTCCTTCATCATAGAGTACCCAAATGATAATTAATTTCTGTTATCCAGATAATCTAGATTTATCCTATCCTGCACCTTAACTGCTGTTCCTACAAAAATACGACCGCTTTATTGCTGTGGATATCACTGCAGGAACTTATTGTTAAGGGCACGTCTGCCGCTATGATGAAAAGTTTTCTCTTAGTATCCTCTCCCTTCGTTTTTTCGACCTACGTGACTGTCACCGTTACTGTTAGACTGTCAGTTACTGTCAGATCAATAATCACGTGACGTGACATGACTTAAAAGTTAATTAAATATTGAAACACGTAGGTGGTACAACTCGTGTAGTTCGACCGGGATGGACCACCGCCACCCTCATAATCCTCCGTAAAGCAATTCTTAAGTTTCAGTTTTAGAAATGTGTGGTTGCCGCGATGTTACATATTTACAAACGAGGCGAACATCTTGTCTCATCATTCTCAGGGGTAACAAGAAATCCATTGTCTCTCAGGTACGATTCAATCGTATTTGGGTAAGTATCAATATTTAATGGGCGGCAGTGACCACCTACCATTAGGTGGATTGCACACTAGTTTACTTCCTTTAATAGATGTGTATACGTAAAGCCGATAAAAAACCATTATATTTCACAAAGGTAGATGCAATTTACTTAATCTTTGTTTTTTTTAATATCACCGCAAATATAATATTTTAAATATACCTAATGCAGATAAAGCAAATAGTATGTCTAGTGGCAAAATAAAAAGGAATAATTTTAAAAATTATGGTTTATCAATTTGCACTTTGCGAATTTTCCTTCTACCACACTACCACATTAAAAGAAGTAATTTACTTTGTTAAATACGTTTTAAGACGCTACAATGGGGTAGTCGGTTAATCATTCATTCATAAAAAAATAACACAAAACTTTATAATAATTTTAAACATGGCATATATTATTGTCATACAAAAATTACACGACTTATAACAAGACTTATCTTAACCTACAAAAAGCAAAAACTGTTTACAGTAAGCTGTAAATATAATTAATGAGTATAATTATGATCATAACTTTATACCTAACTTATATTCTAGACAGCTTAAAGTTAGCGAATTATAATATCGTTATAGAAAAATATGCGTAAGGGACTTGATGAACGTAGGCTGAAATATTAATATCAAAAAATTATATTATTTAATTAATAACAAATAGATTTTCACGCCAATTTTATTACATTTCTTCTTATCAAACATCATTCAATTTTTTTATGAAGACATTTAAAAATATTAATTTATTTAAACCTCTTTGATTATATTATTAGATTATAAAGCTATTGCAACTTGTATGGTGTGTCTGATTAATAACTAATAATTAGTTTTATCCAACTTTAAATCAAATCGATTTTGAAGTGTTATTAAAACCTGAGCACATATATTTCCTTATCTCGTATCAATACTTGAAGGGACGGTCTTAGTTAGTTATTAAACATATGATTTCCAAATTTATATTAACTCTATTAAGGAATTACGCATAGTTATTAGTGTATTCGTTAGAGGTAAAACGAATCGATTGATTTTTAGGAATTCGCATAGGTATTTTGTTGCTATCATTATTGCTGTCCCTATTTATAACTAAGTATTATGACGTTACTTTGGATCTAAAATATCTCACTTAATATTTCTTATTAATGGTTAAAATAGTGAGTTAAAGAAAGCTCTTCAAATTTGTTAAAACAAACATTAAATTAGATAATAACTCAAAATTGTATTAATAGCAGTAGACTTAAAAATATGAAGGCAATATGTAATAAGGCATTAACTATCATTTAATATTTAAGATTACATTTTTAATCAATGTGCTTCTTACACCTATAATGTTACCCATCGGCAAAATTACCGATAACTAAATATTCTTAACGTTGCATTAACTTGTTTGTCATCACCTACATATAAATATTATAAATTAATTATTTCTAAATATTTACAACTTAGTCTAGATCAATGGACGGAACAATTTAGATTGTTTCTAACCCGGTAATGATAATAACAGGTACCGATAGCATAATACAAGAATATTTTGATACTACCTACCCACACAAAGCATATAAATCTATCCAATTTATAAAAAAAACATGCATTTAATTATCACAGCATATACCATCTCAAGCTTATTAAAATCCAAAATCTTATCCGCTAATGAAAATAACATACAAGCCGTATAGCTTTTTTTATTATCAAATTGTTTAACTCACATTTGACAATGAACGTTTTTTTATTCACTTTATGAACCCGTTATGAGCTTAAAAGATCCTCTAATAGGTTCAAAACTCTTCTATTTTTTGTAAATACTTTCGCAGATTAATACACTTTGATAGAAAATGTCTCGACTTCGATGTCGATTAAAAAATATATGAAAATGGATTATTAATCTAACGATTTCTTACATCTAAAGATTATTATCTAGCGCAACTATTCAAATATCTTGTTTGTTTTGAGTTATGAAAACTACGTGTTTATTTGTGAAAGCATAAAAAGCATGCATAGTAAAAAAGTAAAGAGTTAAAAAATAAAAAGATAGAACATTTAGGTAAAGATGTATAAAAATCAATGCAAAAAATGGTCAAACATAATTATACTAATACTAATTTGAAATAAAAACTTACATTATAATTATTCCTTGTTAAAGTATATTAAGTACTAAATATCATCATTGAACTCTATATAGTCAATTCATCAAATCTTTGTATGATATCGGTCCTTAACGAGAAAATAATACGTTCTGTCTGACGTAGTTCTTAAATGGTTTTAGTTATTGATAGTTCAATTCCGAACTTAAATGGTTTGATACTAAAGAAGAAATCTTACACTAAAGACAGAACAAGAAATTAATAGTTAAAAATATGAGTAGAAAAACAAAATTAATGTCAACGCTCTGTTAAATGAAATGTATAAAATGTTTTTATCAGATTATAAGAAAAAACCTAATGTTTACATTTGTCTTTTATTGCAATAGTCATAAAATGTAGTATTTTCCATATTCAAAATTATTAATTTATCCCGTCTTGTAAATTATATTACTTTCAATTTGTACAAGTACTAACTAAACGAAAAGAAAATTAAGCCTTATATTTTCATTGTTCATGTTCTTATTAGAAAGATTATCCTAATCAAAACTTTTATTTACCTACCTATTAGCTTAAACGACTTAAAACTACTTTCCTTTACAGTATATTATTATCAGCTTAAAGAAATCATAACTAAAACTACTAATTTCTTGATTATTCCTATCACGTGTAGCAGTTGTCCTCATCAGCGTGGTCGGTGCAGTCAATAGTGCCATCACAGAGTTGTGCTAGAGCGATGCATCTCCCGTCCACACACCGCAGTTCCCCGCTCGGGCAAGGGGAAGCATGGGCACTGATCAAACCATCGTTTGCTGGATAGTCCTCTTCTTTGTCCACCATTGTGCCGTTCACTTCGTGGGAGTCCTTCATTTCTGCTTGATTTGCTAGAGCGGCTTTCTGTGAAATAAGGTTTATAAGTGTTTTTGTAACTAGTATATTTATTTATGTGTTTTATGTGGTATTTTTATAGTACTTCTCATTAGGTAATATATCAATTTAAAGAGTAAAATTAACATGAATTCACTTCACAATCATTGACAGCTCCATGGGTCACAATTTTCCCAATACTTATTGTTTATTAAGGGACATGTATGACAAAGATATTAATGAAAATAATATTAAAAAAAAAAACAATATCTAGTATGAGCTCGCATCTATATTAAAAAAATGATCTTACTCTTAGCATCGCGGCACCATTGATAGCCTTCTCCAACTTGTTCATGGATTTATCGAGCCGCGTCGCTGGCGATAAAGTTGTTGTTGTGGTTGTCGTAACTTTAAACTTTTGGAATAATTTAGGTCTTTTCTGTGACTCTTCTTTCTTTTCCTTCACTATATCTTCAAATAGCCCAATATCACCAATGTTTACATCCTCCGCAGAATCTTGTTTCTCATCTAAATTTACTTTAGGGCTTTCTGTTTTTTGACTTTGTTTGGATTCTCTATTATTGTTGATTAAAAATCTTCTTACGGTTACTGGACCTTCTTCAGATTCCTGTTTGGGTTCATGAAGCATTGGATGCGAGTACGGAGTCAGTCGGGCGGGTGATGGTCGACGTGTGAAGTTTCTTTTGAATGCATTGTTGCTATCGCTGGTCTCGAGTAATTCTTTGCTACTGTCGCTTTCTCCTGTTAAAGCGTATACAAAATAAATTTATATTAATACATTTTATTAAAAACATGTGAATAATACTATTGGTCATGCTTGATTCAAATCTGCCTGCCTATAAGTTAAAGTATTAAGCTTAGAGCTACATAACCTGTTAAATGGATATGAGGTTAATATTTCAGTTAAACGTTAACTGAAATTTTAGTACGCTAATATGTACAACAACCTGTACGGTGGAGAATAAATAAGCATTCGCACGTAAAAAATAGAGTGAACAAAAAATAGATACCGATCCTGTGTAAATTGTCATTTCTATCTCCAAGCTGATGTACTCTGTTGGGTCGTCGGATGGAAGGCGCGGGGGCAGAACCAGCTGGCTCCTCGCCAGGTTCTCCTTCACCAGCTTCGTTTTCAGCTATTTTCCTTATACGTGGCGTGGGTCCGCACAGTTCTTCCCCTTCATCTTCACCTGAGGGGCAGTCAGTATAGCCGTCGCATATCCATCGCTTGAAGATACAAGGTCCAGAGTGGCATCTGTAATATATGAAGTTTAAGTTTGTAAAGTTGTTTAATAGTACAAATTAGTACTAGATCCAATAGAAGCCATGTTGACCTCCATCATCTCATTTATTTCACATTGCTGTATGAGTAAGTCATTCACCGAATAATTCCAAGAAAGTAAGGACGATTTTGAAACGGAACGGGGGTGAGGAGGGCACACATAAAACGCTTTCGTCACGTCATGAGGACCTGTTTATTTATGAGACGAGCAGCCTCGCGATGTCTGAGGACGCCTGTCTCAAGGCAATGTTCCTTGACGTTGTCGATTTTTGGCTATGCTAAAAAGTGTAGCGCTCAGTGAAGACGCATATTTTGTCTCGTTATTTCGATCTTGTAATAATCTTGAACAAAACTAGTCTATGAAAAATGGCTAGGTTTGCCTCACGCGGCAAATGGCTCCACGGTTAATGACCGAGGCCGCCTGGCGAGGCTGCTCATTCAATGGGTAGACTAATAACATCACGCGCTTGTCCCAATGTAAATCTGCTACTAATATAATATCTTTCATCAATTTTAAATAAGTTACACAATGTGCATGTAATTTATTTTAGATGAGTTCAAGTGACATTTAGGTAATCTAGATTATAGTTGGTTACGTTTTATGAGTATTAAGCCTTCAAGAATATTTGTAGATTGTAAATTACAAACTATTATTGTTCGTGTTTTCCAAATATTAGTACAGTAACCCTAAAATAAATTAATATGAACTATAAATATGAAAATGAGCCACAATATAAACTTTTTGATTTGTAAATTGTTATTATATTATACTACATCAAGTACCTACCTCATTAACAATAACAAATATTCTTATACATACGAACACATAAAAATGTGATATTAAATTTAATATGTACTCATCATTAGGTACGCGATTGAGTAAATTAAATTTAAATCACATAATTTTTACTAGCCAAAATACATAAAAGATAAGCAGCTATTTGAATTTGCAAATCGACAACTACTTTCTTGTTTTATGTTCTTTGATTAATATCAACGTTAAAACTAAACTTGAAGCCTGATAAACAAATTTGTAAAAAAACATTAAAAAAATAAGTTACCTAAACTCATTTTGTTCGCATACAGTACAAATAGCTTCGTCCTCTCCTCCAGGACAATCCTTTGTTCCATCACAGATCCAGTCCCGGGGTATGCACGAACCATCGCCGCACGTGAGTTCACGGTCGTAGCAGGGGCTTCTAGCGTTGATGCAATGACTACTCGAATACTGGTTGCAGTTGAATACCCCGGCCAGTTCCCGAGGCATGAACCCTTCGCAATTGTCAACAATTGCTGAAAGATTGCAGAAGTTAATGGTTAGTATTTTTAGTAATTGCCGTGAAATCGAATAGGATATTGAAAATCATTTTTTTGCCATTCTGTGAAATCCCATGTATATAGTTCATATTGAACTGATTTTATTCTTCGATATTTCTTCGATAGCTTTATTGGAATCAACTCAAAAAAACAGCGTTGATTCCGTTGGTATGATATAATGTTCAAGAGATTCTGATTTTTGAAATGGGGTACGACTGTCTAATCGCTGTTTACTTATTAACAAATCAATACCGTTAATGTGAAGAGTAATAGTATAGTAAATTAAGTAATTATATCTTACCTTTACAAAGATTGTAGCAAGGCATCTTAAATGAATATGGAGGTGGGCTGCATTCAGGCTCAAGCAAGGCGCAAGCGAAATGCTTAACGCGATCGCTGCAGTTGGTCGCAACAAGATATTCAATCTGGGAGAGCAGGGAAGTTACTTCGACGTCACCAAACTTTGCAGGAGATCCAGCCAGGTCGTACGGAAGAACTCCTCGGCATAGTGGTATGCGAGTTGAACGACATTGTGGCACTAAAAAGCAAGATTCAAGATAAGATGTTCCGAAATTATTATAAGTTCATCAAAAACCTTCTAAATTTTAATGAGTTGCAAATTTGTTAATTTAAAAAGCCACAAGTAGATATGAAACACATACATAAACAATTAGTGCATTTTTGTCTGCTTAGCCCAAATAACTACTTATTCTACGATAAATATGGACAAATGCCATGCATCTGAATTACCGACACCATCAAACTTATTCTTCGTACCTGCACACTGGATGTTAATAGCCCGCATGCATCCTTAGGTAACATTAGAAAACCGAACATACCATCTGAATTTATATTTATAGGATACTTTTTCGTGGTGGAGTCATCGCCGTCACGCCATGTAGGTAGCGTAGGAGAAACTCTAGTATTATAGACTGAACTTTGTGTTGTAGACTTCATTTTTTCTGCATCTTCGATAGAAATACCAAAAAGTTTAGAATGACCTGAAGTGAACTTGATATCAGCATTCGCAACGGGACGGGAGTAAAATTCTTGGACATCAAGTGGAAGTTCAGGTTCTACAATAATAGGTTCCTTAAAACTAGTTTGCTTATTTTTAGGCAACGGTGCGGGTGATTCCTTAATAGGTGAACCTAATTTGGACTTGGAGAGCTCATTATTCTTCACCGTTTGTCTTTCACCTAAACTTGCAAACTCATTGTTGGATTCTGCAATTGTAATAGTTTCCACTCGAGTGCCAGCTTCAGTGCTAGTGGTTGTAACTCCAGTACCATCCTTGAAGTAGACAGCCAGAGGTTTTTCTGGTTTTTGAGTAATATGAGGTTTTAGCGTTGAATCATTTGGTACGGTATTGGTGTCTTCCAGCAACTTAGGTGATCGTACTCTCTCAGTATCAGCTTTTTCATTTCCATACTGAACTTCAGGTTCAATATGTTTGGGAAATACTGGGGGGATAGGTAATTTTCTCTTGATATTGCTTTCAGTCACAGTATCTACTATAGATGTCAAATCGTTGTCGCCGTCAGCACCATAGAAATCTATTTCTGATGTTTTCGTACCTGTATTGCATAAAACTTTTTAGCATCATTTTTATTTGACAATAATACCCAGTACTACACGCAACCGATTATCTAATCATCTTAATTGTTCCAATAACAATGTTATGTGCAATAAATGACAGAGTACTAAGGTGTGGCTACATTTAGTAGCATGAGTAGAAAGAAAATAATAAACAGTGCACATTTACCGATATACTTGAAATAATCAACTGATACCCATAGACACATTTCCAATATCACACAAAATAATATCCCTTATAAAAACTACTGAGTTAATTTAAAATTGCTACAGGGAACTAAATTACAAACCATAGTTCTCTAACATTAAAGACCAATGTCTCAACTTTCTGGCTCCTCTTACTTCTCTATGTTCTATTATGTAAGGCTTAAACCACAAAAATATAAGTAATTATGTGATTAGGGGACCGCTATCTTATTTTACTATGCCTCTATATCGGTTTCACATATTTATCTTTAAAATATAAAATACGAAAGTGGTGAATCAATGTTTTGTACAGATATATTTGCGACCATCGGGTTCCACCCTGGACTTCGAAGATTTTTATTTAGAAAATAGCACTCTAACAGTTAAATATTATTTATTTCACAATTTATGATCACGTTAAAAAATACAAAAGGGAAAAACATATAACTAAATTTGGAACAAAGGTTGTGGTATAAGTTAATATTATCGCTCGAAAACAAATGAATGTCTTATAATCCTTTTAAAAAAATCATGTAATTTAGGCACACTTAAACATGAAATACAAGATCTAAAACTATCTATGTTAAAGCTAAGCAGGAAGTCTCATGTATCTATTATATATTATCAAATTATCAGGGTTGAACACTGCTAAAGTAAATACAAATAAATAGTTCCGGAAGTGACTCCGGAATCGAACGATTCTTTCTCTAATTGATTAGGATAATTCGCTAATAAAAGTGATATCCTAAGATTCGATAAAACCGGTAAACCCAAGATTCTTAATAAAACTAATATTCTTAAACAAACTGAGAATAACAATTATAAATACCTTGAGTATGTTTTCGCGTGCTGGTTTCTGTTTGTCTAGTTCTTCCCGCGTCTGGCTTGCGGTCGGTTTTTTCAACGCCGCTATGCGATTGTGCGCCTGCGAAACTCTCTTCCCAGAATGTAGCGTTTACTGTGTTTATGTCTGTCTCCAAGTTATCTGGAATCATTCAAGATAGATATCAAACACTTTTAATACCCATCTTATGGTACATGTGTGCTACAATTAGATGAACGTAAACGATATCCTTTATGTAGCCATGGTAAGGATGTCGTTTAGGCATATTACCAGGAATACAAGGACCTAGTAGAATAAATAAAATGTTAACATAGATTAAACAACATAGTATAAGAATAATCTACACGGTGACTGCCGTTCTACGAGTATATACTTTCATGTATGCGCCTCTACTCTAGACATCCAGATATATGTTGCTTCCGGAGGACTAAGATGTATATCCTAAAACCTTACACTTGTCCAACCTAAAGACAGGATTATAAGGTTCATATTGACAGGTCACTGGTTGAATTTTACCGTATAACGCTTTACGTAAAATATTGGTTACAAGGATATCATATAAATTAAAAGATAACATTTTTAAATGGCAAATACTTATGTAATAAATAATAAATATCCACATTTACATTTAATGTTACATTGTAACCAGCATTTTGTTGTAGTACCTAACATTTTACTGTATATTATTTATGACCTATTAGCCTTAAAACCGTGAAAGAGCATTAAAAAACAAACGAGCATTTTAATAACAAAAGTAGGTTTGTTTTAATTATGTATACGAACTCTGACATTGAATATAGAACATTATGTTTGACGTGACGTAACTCAGAAAGAAGTCTGTCTGAGTGAAGACGCACGAGAAAGCAGAGATCAAAAGTCACTAGCACAATATGAAATCGATGTCTGGTTCAACCATTAATCCTTATCACTATTGCTCAATCTATACTAATGATATAAAACTAAAGAGTTTGTCTGTTTGTTTGAACGCGCTAATCTCAGGAACTACTGGTTCGAATTGAAAAAATATTTTTGTGTCGAATAGTCCATTTATTGAGGAAGGCTATATAACATCACGCTACGACCAGTAGGAAAAATGTTGCAAAAACGGGGAAGATTTGACCCACTCTCTCTTATATATCGCAAACGAAGTTGCGCAGGTCATGAATGATATAAATGGTAATTAGTGCATCTGATAAAATCCTGCCGCCATTGGGTAATTTAGTCTAGATGCGCGAATACCTAAGTTAATGTTATTAATATGACCTAATGCAAATAGAGATGTTGCAATAAGAACGGCTTTGCACGGATATCGAATGTTGATTTCTGGGAGAATCTAAAGGTCTTTGATGTAAAATTATTAAAAGTACCTACTCCATGCATATCTTGCATTAAATTGATTTTATATTATCATAACCATTTAATGTTATTCAAACTTAAGCATTGTCAAAAATGTAAGAAATTCTAATAAAAAATACATATATCCTACACAGAAATATATAAACATATAAAATACGCATATAAAAACCTAAAGTCATAAATATACTGTAGAAATATATACTAGAAATTTAATCTGACTCTGACATGAATAATGAAGAGAATATATAAAACATTAAGATGAATGCTGCCCTTTGCCTTAAGATTAATATACTTACTGTCAATAATAAAATTCAACCGTTTTCTTAAGATTTATGTTTACAGATCGGACACACAAGTGTTCTGTTAATGTGTAATAGCAGAATTCTATTTGTAATGTAATGGAGATCTACAAGGTTCACCTTATACGTGTATATGATTAAAAGTTGTGGCATTCCTCATAGTAGACCTAATATTAATTATGATCTATACTAATATTATAAAAGTAAATGTTAATTTGTTTGTTACAGTTTCACGCCAAAACTACTGAACCAATTGTAATGAAATTTGGTACATAAATAGAGTGAACCT
>DWNR01003597.1:0-11631 GCA_018250455.1 Polygonus leo | reverse complement strand
GGTTTGAATTGAAAAATTC
Source organism: Polygonus leo (assembly GCA_018250455.1). Classification (NCBI taxonomy): domain Eukaryota; kingdom Metazoa; phylum Arthropoda; class Insecta; order Lepidoptera; family Hesperiidae; genus Polygonus; species Polygonus leo. The sequence continues at coordinate 11,612 of DWNR01003597.1, read as the reverse complement.
TTTTAGTGTTGGATACCCTATTTATTGAGGAAGGCTTTAGGCTATGTAACATAAAGCTATGACCGATAAGCAGGATATTTTTTTAGATTTTCTTAAAATTACGCGAATGAAGTCGCGGGTGTTTGTTAATTTTTCAGTTCGATACTTTTTGTATAGTTAATGTCGTTTATGTTTACGAGTGTGTCATAAAGTAAGTATATTACTGTTGTGTAGAAACTGATTTTATGATTTAAAATATAAATATCAATAACTTTAATATCATTCCTTTATTAGTTTATTATTTAATTACTTTCAAACGTTTTAAATTTATGACTTTCTGTTATTTAAACAATAAACTGTTAGTTTAAAATAATATATCGCGAAAAGAACTGTTAGACCATATCCCACGACCCTATTTGTGCGATTTAATATTTGTAAAACTTACCAGGTTAAGTGTGGCGATCTGAATTAAATTCTTATCTAAACATCATGTGACCCATATTTGAAGAAATAAATAAATTTGATTTTTCATTATTTTTTTTTAACCTGCCGGTAATTGATGACAGAATCTGCTATCCTTGAGGACTAAGATGTTCACCTCGCGTTTAAGAATAGCCGGCAACCACGCCTCTCCAAACCGAAACACAATAAATTGCTTCACGGAAGAATATGAGGATGGCGGTGGTACCTCCCCGGTCGAATTACATGAGTTCTATCACCTGGCATAATTGCTCTCCTGTAAACTTCAAAAATTTTCGTTTAAAACAAAAAGTACGGAAACCGTCGATATTATTTCAGTTGTATAACCAGCAATAATACTTATAAGCAGTGCCTACTGGTTACGAATCCGGTCAGATTCGTAGCCCCTCATGGGAGGTCTTCCATGTGGGCAGTGGAGGATTTACCAGCAGGCTGAGTAGGCTAGAGACTAGGGCGGCAAATTTGCCAAGGGCGGCATTTTTTTTGTAATGCATCGTAAAGGTCTACTTTGCTATCAGCAAGGTTAAAAATAATAGCTATAATCAAGATAATCTTAAAAAATACTACTATGTTTTAATGCAGTTTCGGTTCGGCGGCAAATGTGCAAATCCGCCACTGCATGCGGGGCTCCTGGTTTCGACCAGCACCTATTTTTCAAATTGCGTATAAAATTGTGTGACAAAGTATTTCAATGTAAATTGTTCAATCCTAAACCTACACGTCAAAAATTGTCAAAAAAATCTCAAGAGTATGTGAATTCTACCAATTCACACTTGGCCAACGCGGTCGACTATGGCCTTAATCCTTCTCATTGTGAGAGGAGACCTGTACCCAGCAGTGGGACAGTAATGGTGTGCTTAGAGGAGACCTGTGCCGTACACTAATGGTTTCTGATAAGACAAATGAATTGAATGCATAATTACATAGAGATATAATGATTTTATGTTTCAATGATATAACCCTGAAGATAGTACGATGTATAAGAACAGATTAATCCCAATTGTGACGTTATACCTATCACTATCAAAGGCTACTACTTCATATAACAGCGTTGTGCCTAGGTCAGGGATTCTCAAACTGTACGCCGTAATGAGTAAAGAGGGGCGCCGTGAGGCTTTCTTTAGAAACTAAACTTGACCTAAGTTTTAATTTTTTGCATACCTTCTTAGCATAATTGTATTTCGAGTAACTAAGGGCCGCCTTGACAAACTGACAAAGTTTGGGAACCCCTGGCCTAGGTAATTACGTGTCTTTTGACCTAAATTAAAGGTACTTAGTACAGAATGAACATTTGTACTTGTTTATTCATCGTTATTGTGACTAACTATAAAAATATTTCAATTGATAAAAAATATTCATCGTTATAAAATTTCAATTATCTTTGAAAAAAAAATGTTTCTGTTAACACATAGTTAAATTATATTAAAATTCCTTTATTAAAAACTGATTGAATTATAAAATAAATATGAGTAGATATCAAACGATGATATCTTAGGATATACTATATTGTACCTACCTATTCGTTTTTTTATTTTAATATTATTATAAATATCTATTAATTTCTTTATTTTTTTTATCGTCTTAAGGTAGCAAACGAGCATGCAATCCATCTGATTGTAAGTAGTCACTGCCGCCCATGGACATTTGTGATCTTCCCCGAGTATGATTAAATCGTACTTGAGGTTAACCACAGATGCGTTGCTATCCTTGAGGATTAAGATGTTCGCCTCGCGTTTAAGTACAGCCGGCAACCACACCTCTCCAAACCGAAACACAATAAATTGCTTCACGGTGGATTTATGGAGTTTCTTACCGCTTTTTCTCCATAGCGAACATTCCGAAGCGGCAGTAGTTTTATGACACTCAAAAAGAGTTCGAATGGAATTAACTTTGAATAAATGAATTTTGAGGATGGCGGTGGTACCTCCCCGGTATGACTACGATCACCTAGCAAAATTAATTTATTATTCTATTAAGTACTTTAATCTAGTGCTTACAATATAAAACAATTTATTTTTATGATACGATAAAACTGTGGTTATTTTATATCTTTCACGTTAAAACATTAAATATATCGTTGGGTTCACGCGCGTACATTTAAAATTGATTACTTAACATTAAAACAAAAATGGTGCATTAAAATAATTGGCCAAGAGCGGGTATGATTTGCCCACGAAGGGTTCCATATAGATGGCGTTATGACCAATTGGACAAATTGTTTCACAATAGTTCTTTGTTATAACTAGACGGCGCTGTTAAAAAGTAATAATAATAATAATCTTTATTTTTTGTACACCAACAGAAAAACATCTTACAGAAATTTTGAATCTTTGTATTTTACAAATGACAGACAATGGGCGGTCTTATCGCTACAACAGCGATCTCTTCCAGACAACCTTAGGGTAGAGAAAATTTGTCACGAAAGAAGTAGATGTGTGCACCCCACAATAATTATAGAGATAGATAATTTATAACCTTAAATAACTAACAATTAACACTTATTACATAAAAATACATACATAAATACATACATAAGTAATATACATACAATGACATATAAAACCAAATAAAATAACAAAGTCACTAGAATTTCACGACTAAATACTTTCAAGGGCGAGATAGTGCGCCTTGACTTGTTTTTTGAAATTTTCAGTTGTTTTACAGTACCTAATAGAAACTGGTAAAGAGTTCCATAGACGAACAGCTACAGCGGAAAAGGATTTCTTGTAAAAGGAAGTAGAATGAACAGGAGTTTGCAGGGATAGATTTAATGAGGAACGAAGATAGCGATCATGGGATAGGTGAAGATAATTAAATCTTTCCTTTAAATAGGGGGGAGAATTTGAATTAAATAGCACGCAGTATAAAGCAGAGAGAATATGGGCATTCCGGCGAAGTCGGATTGGGAGCCAATTGAGCTTTTTGCGAAATTCTGAGATATGGTCATATTTTTTAAGCCCAAATATGAACCTAATACAGACATTCTGAAGACGCTCTAATTTATTAAGTTGCTCCTCAGTGAGGTCGAGATAGCAAACATCGGCATAGTCAAGGATAGGTAGTAGCAGCGAACAAGCGAGAGTAATTTTAGTTGGAATGGGCAGCACGTTTCTTAACCTTTTCAGTGATCCTACCGCTGTGAATAATTTTCTACTCACTTCGTTTAATTGAGGCTTCCAGGTGAGGCAATTGTCAATAATTATGCCTAAGTTTCTGACCTTGTCACTGAAAGGCAATATTACTCCATCAAAAATAACTGGTGGAACCTGGGAGTAATCAATTCTTGATATGAGTCTTGTGCTACCGACTATGACTAACTGAGATTTACTAGGATTTACCGTCAAGCCAAAAGATTTAGTCCAATGAAGAATGTTGTAAAGATCCGCATTAATCTTTCCAATGGCAACAGAGAGTTCATTAATGGGTGATTGCGTATAAATTTGTAGATCGTCTGCATAAAGGTGATAGAGAGAAGATATATGAAGAGTTATCGAGTTGATGAATATACTAAAGAGAAGTGGAGACAACACGCCACCTTGCGGGACACCGGCAGTAGTATTAGTCCAAGCAGAAAAGGAGTCTTTATACTGAATACGCTGCCGGCGTCCGCACAAGTAACTACGAAACCAGTCAATTACAGCCGGAGATATGTTAAAAGAGCGCATGACGGCAAGCAATATATCGAAGTCAACAGTATTGAAAGCATTACTGAAGTCCAGCAATGTCAGCACCGTGACTTGCTGCTTATCCATTCCCTGACGGATGTCATCAGTGACTTTAAGTAATGCAGTAGCCGTACTATGTCCAGGACGGAATCCGGATTGTAAAGGATTTAAAAGAGAGTGCTGAGATAGGAAACAGCTAAGCTGCTGATGAATAAGGCGCTCAAAGACTTTTGAGAGGAAAGGTAGTATGGAAATCGGACGGTAATCACTTAAAGAGGAAGGTTTGGACTTTTTAGGAAGCGGGATAATTTGAGCGTCTTTCCAGGCAGATGGGTAGGAGCTCGTTGATACAGAAAAGTTAAGGATGGCTGTGATAACAGGTGCAAGAATATCAATTAAAGGAAGGATCATCTTACGGCTAATGCAGTCACTTCCGACGGCGTCGGAGGAGATCGATTGAATGCACTTCTTAACATCACGATCTGTGAACTGACTAAAAACAAAAGAAGGAATATCAAGAGTGGGAACATTCGATAAGTGATGTAACGTAGAGAGCTTTGTCATGCTGTCAATACAGGCTGTAGACGAGAAATGTTGATTAAGACAATTTAAGTCTAGAATATTTGAGTCTATCTGTTGTTGCTGTTTCCCAACTCCTAGTGATTTAAGAAATTTCCAGACTTTAGCTGGGTCTCCGTTTTGAACCGACTTGTGAATGTGGCGACGTTGTGCATCTCTACATAACTTGTTGCAGCGATTTCTGGCCGAACGATAATTTTCATAATTTTCGTCATTTGGGTGTGTCTTATATTTTGACTTGACGGCATTTTTTTTATTAATTTGTGTCCTAAGATCTTCAGTTAACCAAGGAGCCGGAAGGTGACGTATACGTACCGGTCGAACAGGTGCATGCACGTCAAGGAGTTGTATGATTAAGGAATTCAAAAGGGCAACCTGCTCGTCTACAGTATCGGCACTAGTCACCACCGACCAATCGATTTTTGCTGCATCTTCTTGGAGACTGTTATAGTCTATACCGGCAAAGTTACGCCGAAGCAAAATCCTTGACTTAGCCTTTGGGGGGCGTAGTTTGTAAGAAATATAAAGAAGATCGTGGTACGAGAAGGCATCGGCAGCACACTGACCATGTTTTACCACATGATCAGGAGAGGAGACTAAAATTATGTCTAGAAGAGAGGGGACGGAGTTTGGAAAAAAATGTGTGGCTGAAAGTGGGAGTATATGTAAATTTGCTGCCTCTGCAATAGAAGTTAATTTCTTTGATCTATGGTCATTTTTTATTAGACAAGTATTGAAATCACCCATGATTACTATATGGTCATAAATTGGCGAAACGTCCTCAAAAATATTGTCTAAACAAGAAAAGTAATCTACAGTAAGTGAGGGGCTGTAAAAAACGCCAAGCAAAAGTTTAGTATGCGAAAAGATAACTTCTATAAAAAGATACTCTGCTTCGTTTCCCGACTGTGAATTAGAGGATTGTTTTATAATAGAAAATGGAATATGGGAACGAAGATAGATGGCTACACCACCACCACCCCGATTGGTGCGGTCGTTGCGAATAAGATGAAAGCCAGGAAGAGAATACGATGAAGAAGGAAGGCACGGCTTGAGCCATGATTCTGAAACTAACACTGCATGAATATGTTTGCTATCAAGTGCTGTCAATAGATCGGGGTAATGAGCCGGAATGCTTTGTGCATTTATATGGACGCAGTTAAAGTTTTTGGCACAATCTGAAAATTCGGAATCAATTGCCACATTCAAGGGAGGAATGCTTGCGAAGCTGTCGTTACTATTCAATTCATCAGAGACTGAAGAGTATAGGGAAGAGGTACTGTCAATATCATCATTAATGCTCATTCAAGGTAATATGTAATTAAATATATATTATAAATAAATATATGAAGTAAATATAGTTACAATATTATAATAATATAATAATAACAAAAGATACTTACAAATAAATATCTGATTTAACTAATTAAACATAAATCATCTACCCGCCAGCAGTGTACTAAGGAAGCCTATATTAAAACAATTACATATTATTAAATTTAACAAAATTAATATACTCATTAAGAGAAACACTATTAGCATTAACACTACAACACAGGTGTAAGAAATGTGCAAAAAAATTTGCTAGTCCTAGTATCCGAGACAAAATAAAAACGACGTTTGACAATTGACGTACATTTGTAGCTATCTATGATTGACGTTTTGATTGTCATTCACATTATGTAGTGTTTTTGCATAAAACTTAAGTTGTAAAACGTAAACAGCGAAAATACCTACATTAATTGTGATAAAATATTTACTGGTAATATAATGTTATAATGTAATTAATAGCTCTTTTAAAGCCGTTTAATATATTAATTAGAAACTCAACTCCATCTTATCAAGTTATCCTCCAAAATACAAAATCTCCGTCGAGATTGCACAGGTAAAAAGCGAGGGAAGCCTTAAAGTTTTTCATAAAGGTACGCATTGAAGTACAGGCCATAACTCTCTTACTCAAAGCCTATCCATTACTATCAAAGCCGCGTGCCCGTCGTCTCGTCCCCGCATCGTTCAGGCTCTTTTCACGCAGTAAATTAATGGCAGGCTCACGCGAACTTTTTATTTAATACTCTACAGGTCAGGAGCAAGGTGGTTTAGGGTCTAAGTCAGAAGCATCAGGCGACATATTATTGCACTTCCTCTCTTTATACACTCTGTCTTTTCACGTTTTTTTTTTCTAAGCTGCTTTAATATCAAGAAATGTACTAGAATTTTCTACCCAAAGGGTGCAAATGACATACCATCTTTTCTTTCTTAACTTATACCAAACATAATAAAACGCTAGCTGTAACCACTTACGAACGATGCAAGTACCGTAATGTGACATTATGTATATTTCGAAATTTCGAATCGATAAACAAATATCTACTTGATATATAAAAAAAAATCATATCATTCTCTTGTATCTTATACCAACCATAATAAGTCGCTAGCTGATACCCTGTACTTACGAACGAAGCGAGTACCGTATTGTGACACTCGCAGAAATATAATTCGGTTCGGTGTCACCCTTTAATTAGAGCCCGTAATTAGGGCTTATGTTAATTAGCTTTACGCGGTGTTTAGTTCAACTTGTAATTTAGGTTTCACTGTCTCGTGCATTTATTATGTATAGTACTTATACTTATGTGTGTATGTGTGTATATGTCTGCATGTATTCATAGAGGGTTATGGTTAATAACCCTCTATGAATACATCTTGGTTGGTAAATCTAAGTAGGAAAAATCTAGATTATTTTAATTAATATATTAATTTAATAGAAGTATTTTAAAATCTACGTCCTCGGTAGCATTGATTGTAATATTTTGGCTGATGGTATATAGTATGTAGTATGTAGATGTAGATGGTAGATGGTAGATGTAGAAGTAGTAGATGGTAGAACTCATGTAGTTCGATCGGGGAGGAACCATCGCCAACCTCATAATCCTCGGTGAAGCATTTTTTGTGTTTCGGTTTGAAGAGGAGGTCGGCAGCTATACTTGGACGTGAGCGGCTGTGGCCACTTAGCGTTAGATGGACTGCATGCTCTTTCGCTACCTTTATACGATAAAAAAACCGAATATACAGTCAGAAAAGTTCTTCGTAAATATATAAAATAACGATATCACAGTATTCTTCCACAATAATCTTACTCTCTTACTGAAATTATCGTATTTCGGTAAAGGAAAACATTATGGGCCAACATACACATCTAACATATAAAACATAATCTACTTGAGATTGTGTGTAGGTTTAAGTTTAACATGTGGTATAACTGGTGTAATTCGACCGGGGAGGTACCACCGCCATCCTCATATTCCTCCGTGAAGCAGTTCTTTTATTTCGATTTATAGATGCGTGGTTGCCGGCAATACTTACACTTGAGGCGAACATCTTAGTCCTCCGGAGTAGCACCGCGCTTGTAAACGTAGGTATGATTCAATCGTACTTGAGGATGAATACCTACTGATGTCCATGGGCTATAGTGATCACTTACCTTCAGGTGGAATGCATGCTCGTTTGCTACCTTTATATAATAAATTTTACAAATGTTTAAACAAACCATTAAAAAAACAAAGTTTATATTGTTTGTATTGTATATTGTTTACAACAAAGTATATACAACAAAAACATTTTTTTACCCAATTGCTTGCGATGTGTATGAAATATATTGTGCAAACGACATTTTCAAAAGTTCTAAAATGAACTTTACAGAGTCATATTGTAAGCTCGTGTTACTACAACTTAAGCCCGAAAATGCTTAAAGCATTCTCGTCAAGCTTTGTTCATATTTATCTTTAGAAATCTCTTAAAAGCATGCACATTTTGGCACTATTTGAATTTTAAGCAATGGTTTTGGTTTCAAAACTAACCGTTTGATGTATTTTACTCCGAGGCTTTAATGAATCCGACATTTCAATGCCATAATGGACATGCTGTTATTTTAAGTGTAGCGACTGGAGGGTTGATTCAGGGATTGACACCCTTTGGTTTGCGGTATGTGTAATTTTATTATCAAATTTTTACGACGTATTTTAGATAATATTAGAGTATTATTAGTATTCAGAAATCGAAAAGTGAAGTTAATTAGTGTACTAGCTTTTGCGCGGTATTGCATGTAGCATGATACTATTTTATTCAACTTCTTGGTGGTATATCAAGATATAACATACACATTTTAAGTTCCACTATAAGCATATAATTGTGAAAACTATTTCATTCATTCCGTACTTTAGGCATGATACGTGTTCATACATACTGATAGACAAACGAACAAAAATTGGAAAAAAAATGATTATTATTTTTTAAAATTAAAAATGCTTTTATTCTTTTTAAAATGATCCTCACATTCAATTTTATAAAATGACCTTGACGGGGGAATGTTATTAAATTCTGTTATTTCTATTTTACTCTTCGCCTTTAATTTAAGTGTATTTCACTAGTAACTAGGGTGTATTTCTTTTTCATGGGTAGATACTTAAAATATGGAAATAACAATTTCTTTATTACAATGATTTAAAATTAATTAAACTAATAATTTGTGTCAAAGACACTACGTATAGTTTATGCATAATATGTCTCTGAGTGTACAAAACTAAATAAATGAATTTATTACAACATACATTTGATAAATTCTTCCCTAAGCGTTACCGACTCCTGACATGGACAGTTGCGGCATTTATCTAGCTGTATTCACATTTTCTTTTAAATAAAATTCCGCTCGCGCAAAAAAACAGTAACCCACGACCTTTCAGCCATATTTGAAGTTCTTTCAGGAAATTTCGGGTCGCTCCAAACCTCTCATCCAGAGAGCCTTTGACCAGCAATGGGAAGTTGCTTTTTCAAAAAGTTGAATAAGCAGCGTTTGAAAATAATTCCGTAACTGCAGTAACCGCAAGCGGATAGCACTCGAATTTGGAATTAAAAACAGACTGACATTACTGGAAACTTTAACGGAATAAAATTAAATAATTTTGTAAACTTCCATTGCTACTGTTGGATTAAAATATTTTTCGGTTTATTTTGATACTTCATAATTATACAATTTGTCGAGGTGCAACGATGCAAATCTTTCATTTATATTTAATTTCAGTGGAAAATAAATGTACATACAGTTCATTTGGTAACACAGAAGTACTATTCTATCGTGAAGAAGACTTCAATAGATGTCTTTTAGGAATTCGAGGTATTTGTCATGAGTACCAAATACATTTAAATATACAAATATTTATTTAAATAGATAAATAAGGTCTGAAATATAAAATACGTGTTTAATTAAGCATGAATGGAAATTATATCTCCCTAACCGAATTAAATTTCACGAAGGAGTATTAAGACAGCGATGCCGATCAAATTATGCAAATAATAACAGATAAGTAAAAGATTTTTAACAGAGTTATTCACAAGTAGCTGACCCGCACAAGGTCCTTTGCATCACATAAGAGAGAGTGGGTTAAATTTTCCCCGTTGTTGCAACATTCTTCGTTGATACTCCGCTCATATTAGTTTTAGCGTGATGATATATAGCCTATAGCCTTCCTCGATAAATGGACGATATAACAATGAAAGAATTTTGCAAATCAGACCAATAGTTTCTGAGATAAGCGCGTTCAAGCAAACAAACAAATAAACAAACTCTTCAGCTTCATAATATTAGTTTAGATTAGATTCTGTCTAATGGTCAGATTCAAACAGCAGGATTTAAAAAATATTTAACAGCATGATGCTAACAGTTGGATCTCAATAGCAGATCCTAAAAGAGGTATAGCCTCCAGATTATAACCAGTAGCAAAGTTCTTACAGCCGGATTTTAATAGAAGTATTTCAACAGCAGGATATTAATAACATGATGCTAATAACAGGATGTTAATAATGGGATGCTAAATGTTACAGGTTACAGAATGTTAATAATAGGATGATAAACAGCAACTCCTGGAAGCACTATGCAAATAGGATGATTTTAACAACAAAATGTTGAACAGTATTCTAACAACAGGAATCACTAACAAAGATTCTAACAGCAGCTGTGATTCGTAATACCAGGCTAACCTTATTTCAGTTGACCGAGTGACTACGGTATGCTCTGCGCCAACTCATGATTGCAATCTCTTTGTACGCGTGAATTCAGGAAAATTCGGGATTGCAGCACAAATATCAGCTTACAAACACAACGTTGATACCTGGATGACGTTAAGCTGATCTAGCTTAGAACCCACAGAGAAACCCAAATTACCTTCTGAAACAGGCACGTCAAACGTCACAGGCTTTCGTCACAGTTTAGAATAGAAATCTCATTTCGAACTAGTTGTACATTTTGTTCTGTAACGGGTACCATAAGTGGATTTTCGATGTTGAAATTGCGGCCCTGTTGCATGGATTGTGGTCTTGGTGAAACTGTGGCTAGGAAAAACAGATCAGATGTGCTGTGATCGATTAATTTGTCTAACCTATGTTTTACAGTTTTTCATTTCTGTACCATGACACACGGCACTAATCGTATTTTTACGTCTACTGTACTAAACTGTTATATAATTAGTGTAGATAGATTGACTAATTTAGACTAGTGGTACACGCGACTACTTTAGATTAGGATACGTCAAAATAATAGTTCAATTCAAATTCCCTGTACCAAATTCGTAACAATAAAGGTATATGCAAGATGTGGAATGAGTTTCCTCCCGAGGTATTCCCGATGCGCTATGACATGTGATTCTTGAAAAAAGGCGCGAAAAGAGCTCACCTCCGAAGCCGGCGATGCATTGGCGGTCCCTCTGGTGCTGAAAATGTCCATAGGCGACTGTGACTACAGGTAGCCCGTCTGCCTTATCGCTAGGTTTAGATAAATAAATATAGTTTTAAAAAACTAAAAAAACACGCTTTTAGAGCATATCAAACTAAAAAGTAAAAAAATAATTTTCAATATAAGCT
>DWNR01003596.1:0-11632 GCA_018250455.1 Polygonus leo | reverse complement strand
ATTCATGTTTTTCAGGAACTGTGATGGACTTGGTTATACAAGACTTTAGTGTGACCGCTATGTAATCGGCAATCATTTCTTTTGACCCAAACGCAAGTTGTAAATAAATAATTGCTGCGTAACGGAATCGGGAGTGGTGTATTACTGAAACTATAGCATTGTACATATATAATACCATACAACCCGGCAAACATTGTTCTGCCACCTAAACTATAACCCCCCCCCCCCTTTTTATAAAAAAAGCGATGAGTTTCAATAAAATACGAAACACGTCTGAAATAAGATTAATTCTCTTATAAAATGTTTATGCAAAATTTGAAGTAGATTGGACCAACAAATCGCGTCCCATGCAAAATGTGCTCCTTAGGGGCAGAATTTTGGAAAATCGTTTCTTATCGGATGCCTACATCTCTATGATCAGAGGTTTAGGCTGTGCGTTGATACGTCAGTCAGTCATTCAGGACAAAGCATTTTATATGTATAATTATACTATTAGTACACTTTTTAGTATGAAACTACGGCTCTATTCTCTATCAAAAGCAAAACAAAATCGCATCAAAAGTAGTTTAATGTAGCAATATAGAGCATGTGGCGTTCACTGTTGTCCATTTAGTCGATTATATTGTGTAATTAGGCGCCCGTTGCGGTAAGCACAAATGAGCATTAACAGCTTTGATTTAGTGACCCACATGACTTAATCATTAACATAACACAGAGACACCCAGAAACAGAAATATACAGAATTCGTGTTGCCCCGTGACTTGATGTGATCTTAAATAAAGAAATAAATAAAATGAAAACCTTTCATTTCCAGTATAAAAATTAACATAAGAAATGAAAAAAATGAAAACAATTTATCTACCTTTAACAACAAAATATTTATCTATGTAATTGGAATTTATTCTATTTAGAAAATTTAAATATGTAGGTACTGATTTCTTATTATTCTACTGGAACCCCTCTCGGGTAAAGGCCTCCATCAAATGGATGTGATCTTAAATATTAATAAAATTATAATTTTATACAAGAACACATTTTAAATGTGCAGAAAATTTAAAATTAAGTATTTTTTTCACGCGCTCAAGATAAAGATTCACCTCATGTGCTATACAAGTTAAGGGATAGGTTTCGTATGAAACAAACTTAATAAAGATCTTCAGAACGATGAGGCTGGCCAATTAACATTATATTGAAAAAGTAATCTTCAATACAAAGTAGTTTATTTACTCGGACAGGTTGAACGTACACATCGTCTAGATGCAATTTTATCTTTATGTATATCCGTGCATTAGTCTTTTGATATCTATATGACATTGAACTTCACTTTTGGCGCTAGTCGGTATTATTCGTTCAAAGCCCAACAATTTCCTGCTATCATCTTCATTTCACTTACACGTTATCAATCCATTGGAGGTAAATTCATGTCCTTGTTTACTACGTTACGTTTTCTCGGTCACTTGGGAACCTTTCCTTTTACAGTTTAAAAACTGCCCTGCTGAACCTGCTGATCCCTGTAGGTGTATTCATTGCAATATTTGCTACTTTTACTTTATATTTTTCTTTGTCACTTCTGTTTATATACTAGAGCTATGATAAATCAAGATCTCCTGACGTCGATGAAGTCAAGTCAAGCATACAATTGCGATTAGGTATATCTTGCCAAAAATATAACTCTGCTATCTTAATGCTTCACTCAGAGTCACAACGGGTTACACGTGTTATGTTATTTAATGTTTATCAATTGTGGCTTGCTTAATTGCTGTCAATTTATGCGTGAATAAGACTCTGTAATGTGGATTTGATGTCGTATATGCAGGGATGTTATGGAGCTCCGTAATAGTAACCGAAACTATCGGATATGCGAAATAAAATTTTATAATATGATATAATATATGATATATGAAAAAATTCAAATAAGAGCAGATAAAATTAATTGTATTTTACTTTTACAATTTCTTCAAAATACAATATCGGTAATTGAAACTATCCGAAATTGAATCCGAAACTGTATATCCGTAAACATACATTTAAAAGAGCGTTTTAAGTACATTATTGATGTTGTGTATACGAGGTCAAAATAGGGCCGATTTGTTATTATTATAGTGAAGTAAAAGGTCATAGTTCGCAATTGTAAATTCATGCGATCATTCACGCGATACCTGAAGTTCTATTATTCCGTATCGTAGGCAAGGTTATACTCCTATACGTCATGAAATTTTTGGATTTCAAATGTACCAAAAATGAAGCCAGAAAATGGTGAACGGTCTCATTATACTTAGTAGTAGTTGTATACATTATGCTAAGTAGGTATTATAATAAATAGGTAAGCTAGCCCTGTCAACTAATATCTTGATCCTGAAATTATCATAAAAAAAATAGTTCAATTAATGGCACCAAACGGGCAGTAAAATAGTCAAAATTAGCAGTGGTCATAAGTATAACTAATTTTCAGTACATTCTAGAGTTAAACTTATGTCACTTACACTTAATAGGAGCAGAAATAGGTGCAGCAGTGATGACACCGTAGTCGAATCACAAAGAGGTTTACAATAATTATTTTTGTCTGGATGCGTACATTATTTTAGAATCATCAAGACATCAATAGAATATTTTATTACTAATAAAATTGAACGACCTCGTTTTGCCGTCCTTAGAGATAATGTCCTGATGTTTAAATTGAACGTCAAATGCAAGGCTCTAGATATTCCCTACACCACAATTTTACGGAGTATTTTCTAGCCAACGAATGGAAATAGAATTATTATTACTTGTCAGCTTTAAGTGAGACTGCGATGTCATGATTTGTTTTAAACATAAAATTTCTGACATATTCATACTCTTTTTGACGGACATAGCTTTATGCATGTGGTTAACCACCTCCAATAAAAACAAATAAAATCATCAAAATCGGATCAAAAGAGGCAAATACACTAGAACATAGGAACTACATGAGTTCTGCCAGGTTGAAGAACTCATGTAGTTCGATCGGGGACGTACCATCGTCACGCAATTTATTGTGTTTCGGTTTAGATAGGCGTGGTTGCCGGCTATACTTAAACACGACGCGAATATCTTAGCCCTGTAATGTAGCAACGCATCTGTGGCTAGTCTCTAGTACGATTTATTCGTACTCGCAGATGATTACTAATGTCCATAGGCGGCAGCGACCACGTACCATCAAGTAGGCTGCTTGCTCGTTTGCTACCTTAAGACAATAAAAAAACACATCCAATAAAAATATAAACAAAACCATCAATATCGGATCAAAGGAGGGAAATACATCGTGCAACATACATACACGAAAAATTGAGTTGAGATCCTCTTCTTTATTGAAGACGTTTGCAACTTCTTTGTGTTAGACAATGTCTAAGTTATAATTTTCCAAATTACACAGAATGTCACTACTAAAGGCTGCTTTAGTTGTTTCGGAGAGAGCACTTTGATATTATATTTAAACGAGGCTACTATCACCCTTTGTGAATAAACGATTCGTTAGATTTTGGTTAGCGTCTCAGATCCCCTTGCTATGTTCTGGCACCCATTAAAATGATTATGACGAAATTTGGATGTTTCGTCGAAGCATTTTGTACACTTAACTGATACCAAAATCCACTGACTAAAATTCGAAATGAAATAGGCATATTACTAATATAGTTGTACAGTGAACAAACTATCAAAATCCAGTGACGACATTTAAAATGAATTAGGCATATTGACTTTAGTTGTTATCTCATGATATTCATAACAATACAGATTAATATTCTGTTCGTCTTAAAATCAAGTTTTCTAACGTGAATGTCGAAAAGAAATTCAAAATTATATCTTAACTAACAAAAATGTTTGTAAAAGCATATCGGGGGAACTGGTTAACTCTTTTTAGTTTTCCGTTTGTCAGGTGTCATGTTGTAGTTGCCCTACTTTTGACTTTCAAAGTCAATTTCAAACTACTTCCAATTCTAATATTCATTTTCAAGCGCTACTGGTGTCGTTTCTAACGGGCAATTAGCCGTGTAGATACGACACTCATATCGTTAATTTGTTTAATAAACATGAATTAATCGCCGACGTACAATACTCGTCACCACGTGACCACTAATGGTAAATAATATTGTTGCAATGTCAAGACTCAAGTGGATGTAACCAATACGTAGACGCTATGGATTATATCAATTGAGCCTAAGAATCGGTGTACATATCAACTGACGAGACTCAGTGCCTTATACGTTTCAATGTCAATCGAGCTAATCTCGTTTGAAGTAAGGAGGTAATAAAACGCTTTCTATACAAGCAAATGAGGCTACGTAAGTATGCAGAGCATGCACCCTTACGATATAAAAGCTGTCAATGTAGAGGGCATCTAATTATGTATGCATAGGTGAAAATTGAACACAAAGTATGTTACGCTATGTTACGCTATCGTCAAAAATATCCATGTCTAATATAGGTACATTTAGAAAACGAGACGAGGGCCTGTCTGATGTTATTTGGTCACTCCTGATATTCTTTAACTCCATTTAAATAACTTGATCTGTATACTGTCTATACTTGTTACGTATATATCTACTGTCTGACATATATAACAGGAACGTTAATAGCCTTGAGAACTGAGACGAATGAGCCTCGAAAGTGAATCTGTCTCATGAAATCCTTCAAATCAGAACACAAGTCCGCAACACTGCTGTTACAAGGTAAAAACAGGTGCGTTAGTCGTTAAACGTTGCAAATATGAGTGTCTAAAAATTCTCAAAGATTCAGAAATATTCCTGAACATTGTCAGAATGATTCGTAATACGTCTGTCGCCTATTGGTTTATGGTCACCGTATCGTGAATTATGCAGCTTTGGGATCGATCTCTGGACCCACCTTCTATCTTTTATGGTGACTTTTGTAGTCTAAGGTTTTTGTTTGATTTAGCTTTTTGTTTAATTCATCTTAAAAGATTTTCCGTTGCCTAATTCACGAATTTCACACATTGAATATTTATGTTCAGAATATATTCTTTGTGCTCAAAGACAAGTTTTTCATGACAAAGCAATACAAGTCACAAAGCTGGCTGAAGTCAACCTCAAGTAGTACTTTAGAAATACAGCCATGAACACATCAGATTTAAATGAATGCTAGAAACAAAAACGAATAAAGAAAGCATAGAAGTTCACTTAAACAAATGGTTACTTTTGTTTTCGCATTAGCAAATGTTATGACTACATTCAATACTGTAAATTGTTTTTGGGATGATTACAATTGAAATGCACCTACGGCGGGGAATCCGTGTGTGTTTACACCAGACTAAAAGATGGGATTTCTTTTCTTATTTAGAACGTCTTATGAGTTCGTTACGAAATGAAAACGACCATTATATTCTAACATACCTATTTTTAGTGTATGCTGTTATTAATCACATTATAAATCATTTTTTACCTGCGATCCTCTAAAAAAAAGGTCTTGAAACTTTTATAGTGCTTACAATTAATGCGGTTAGCTCACAAAGATTTGATAATATGTTTATTTTGGCGTTCACTTTGGCTCGATACGGCGCAAGTTAACCTATATACCTCAGATTCTATAACTCTACTCTGTGGATGTGTGCTCTCAATTATTCCCGCAAACGATACGATAATGCATCTCATTGTAACTAATTACCGTACGATAACGTCATTCCAATATACGAAATAATTTTCGCAGTACAATTAAATTTTACGAATTCAACATAAAACGAATATTATTAATAAATACCACATATAATTAAATTTTAATATCGTTACACCGGACTGAACCCTCAGCCGAGCTGGACACACAACACAACATGGCAAACATTGAGAAGCTTTCGACACCCTGAAATAATTATCTACGAACGTAGCGACGAAATCCTGTTAGGGGCATTGTGGTCACAGATTTATCCTGTTAACTAGAATTGGCACTGCACACGCGGTAAGTGAGGTAAAGTACGAGAGTTCGCGAGCTTATGCCCGTAGCGTGAGAGACATGAGCACGGTCGGCGTGCGGCGTAGGACTGTACCGAGTACGCCGCGCCGCCATGCGCGGTGTCACTTCCAGACGCTCCGCATTCATGGTCAATGCTAACTGCTCGTTGTTCCTGGTACCCCAAATCACGACTTGCACTTGCAATTTGTTAATGTGTATGTAAAGTAATGTATGTTATCGTCTATACATATATCGTTGCGTGAAAAAGTACTGGGAGATTTTTTCCGTCAGCTTTTTTCTGCCGATTTATCCTAGCCTATGAGGGGCGTTCAAAGCCGATGAATGAATGACTAAATTTATTTATTTATATTGTATTGAACTGAGCTTCAAAGGGCCTTATGTATGTACCTTATAATGAATAAAAACTTTTGAATTCGAATTTTGTCGTCTATTTTTAGCTTAAAAATCATGATACAAATCGCAAGAAGATACTTTGAGGTGTCATGCTTGTCTTATTTACTTGCGTGAAATATTGGGTTATTGTCGTTTGTCGTTCCGAAATGCGTGACAATTCGTTATTTGTCATGTTCGTGTAAATATTATATTATCTGATATTTTGCTGTCCAAACCGCAAATGACATTAATGGTAATAAAGAATCGTGCTTGGTTGATTATACCGGAGGGCAGGTGAATTTTGACAAAAACGTAAATAAATATTTTTACAAAATAATAATGCAAAATAAAAATACTTGTTATTTATATCTTAATGCACTAAACTTTAAAGTAAACTTTGATATAGACTATTTTATCTTTCAATAAATGGCGCATCTTTTGTTATCGGTAGGTACCTATCATACATGAAAAGGGATGGGTTATATTTTTATGGATTCTTAGGGGAAAAATTTTTTTGCTTGATATTTATGGTATTCTTGCATGAAATAAATTAACTGTACTAAAAAAACAATTTTTCGGATTTAGTCCAATTTGAAAAAGAAACGTTATTTACTTTACAATATTTATTACGATCATTCTAATTCTGACGGTTAAATTACTGAGATATCTGAACGAAATCGGTAGTAGAAGTTAGTATAAAACATATATATACACTATTATTTTACTACATAAACACAAACATAGATATCAATATAGACTATCGACAGTAACCGTTCATAGAGTCGACTAACCTTTATCAGTGGGGTTCTCAAGGCAACTTATTATAAGGTTCCCCTAAGAAGTCTCACCTTGTTTCAATCAGACATTCTTTGGCAGCTGATCTATTTTTATAAGACTACACTATATAATACTACTATAGTTAATAAATAGGACACTTCATTGACGACATACTATGTTAGGTGTTGTACGAAAGGGCAATGCGTCAAATTGGCGTCTTTGGTGATTTTAGCGGCCACTAACAAAACATGAAAATATCAATTGTAGACACAAAAACAAACATAATTCCCATACTAAAATGAACATTGTCCTTTATATTAAACTAGCGGACCCAGCAGACGTTGTTCTGCCAGTAAAATTTTTATTTCCAATAAAAATACTGAGGTCTAAATAGAGATTTAAATTATCTCATCTCTTAAGTTGGAGCAACTTACTTTATTTAGTAGTTTTGGAGTCCATCGCGGACAAAGAACGTACAAGGAGGAAATTTATATACGAGTTTAGATATACCGGAAAATTATTTAAAAAGTGTCATTTAAGATAACACCTATCATGTTTCCTGTTTTATTTATATCATTATACTGTATTGATTTTTGTTCATGTTAACTGTATTACTAACTGGATTATAAGTAATAAAATAATAACAGGAAAACTTTACACTATTACTATAGTCCTGTTAGTAATGGATACAAAATAATATTTCTGTTCATATCCTACAACTTGTACTAACAATCCCTTGGTACAATCCAATTTAAGGTCTAAACTAACATCCATGGGCGGTTGTTCTGTATCTATGGTCCATAGACATACTTATGTGTTTTTTTTTTCAGTTAAAAATTTCCCCTTTAGTTTTCAATTCTTTGTTATGTTGAATGCGAAATGTAGCATTAAATTGAAAATATGTGACAAAATCGTGTGCGTGCATGGCGTGCAAAGCCGTGGGCAGTATATACTGTTTATCTAATTTGTAACTCTTAAATCTGAACCATATTTGTTTACAAAATACAAAAACTCAGCAGCAATCGTCTAATGATTAAATTACATTTTCCAGCGCTG
Organism: Polygonus leo; assembly: GCA_018250455.1. Classification (NCBI taxonomy): domain Eukaryota; kingdom Metazoa; phylum Arthropoda; class Insecta; order Lepidoptera; family Hesperiidae; genus Polygonus; species Polygonus leo. Next base: position 3,484 of record DWNR01003596.1, on the reverse strand, counting down.
GTAGTTTACTTCTGATTTTTCTAGGATTACTAATTTATGGAAAATGTCGAAAGGAAACCTACACTAGAAGAAAAAAATGTATGTATTACTAACCCGCATTTAGCCGGCGTTTATAACTAAGGCTTTAACTTAACTATTTACATTGTAAGAAGAGACTCGTGTCCATCAGTGGAATAGAAATACGTAAATGACGATTGTACAAAAAAGTTATATCGAAAAGTAGTCTTACATCAAGTAATTGGAATATTTCTAAAAATCACGTAGGTAGTAATCATGGACGCAGGAAATGAGTGCCATTTCCGTACATTCGTGTTTAGCTAGATGCAAATTATGCTTTACTTATTACTTAGTCCTCTTTTATATGTCATTTTGTTGTCGTTTTTATTAAAAAGACGATTATAGGGTGTAACAAAATTGCAGGTGAGGAATAAGGAAGATACACACACATACGTCTTCACGCCAAATCCCTAACGGGGTAGGCAGAGCGTATCAAGTGCCAAACGGCATGGTTCTGGCATAATTTCCTGGCTTCTTCCACTTTCATAACTCTCCTCATACAAACACGCCGATTTCGGTGACCCTTGACACCTCCTTCAGACAGCACACAATGAATTTGATCATGAAATGTCAGTCTGGGTCTCCCTTGGTATCTCAATCCGTCCACATTCACATTGTATATCTGTTTAGGTAACCTTTACATCCGTCATTCTTTCATGTCCGAACAGGAAATAATAAGGAAGATACACGTTATATAAGCCAATCGTATCTTTGGGTTTCGCTGTTTTTCCTAAATTAAAATTAGCAAACGAGCTTGCAGTTATTACTTGCACCTTACGATAAGTGTTTATTATCCATGGACACCGCTAACCTAATAATAAAATTAATATTGGAACCGAGGCTAATCACAGATACGTTGTCACCCCTGAGACTATCGTGTACAAGTATGTATTTTAGTTCAGTGTGTTTAATTGTGTTTTATAGATATAGGGCAGCTTCAAATTCCTAATATCATCTATCAACATTAAATAAAATGTAGATATGTATATATATTTTATAGGATGTCTTTCAAGGGTGGATTGTCTATTTGATTGCGTGATTAAATACTATAAAGTATTCACCAAAAATATCCTGAAGCATTCTACCGAGTGAAAATCAGGCATGATGAAGTCCGAAAGTTCCAAGAGAAAACATGTGTATTTTACACACGCGCAGAATACCATATCAGTAATTCCTTACAGTTACGCAACATTTCTCCGTCTGTATACAATAAATGTAATCTAGACGATAAAGATCGATGACCTTCCATTTAAGTATGCGAACAAAAACTGACACATGCATCATTACTCTATATACTTGTTGGTTACTCAGCGTAAAACGCCAGAAGGCGCATTCCATAGACCGGAAGACATTTTACTTCGCATATTGAGTTAGTCACGATTTTAGGTCCGTTCGAGCTTGATATTGATTTATTTGACGGTACACGTTGTTTTGCCATATATATTTTTATGATTTAGAATTAAAAAATACCTACAACCCTACATTTTCACCCTTCTATCATCAACTCCCATTTTTTCATGACAGAACAACGTTTGCCGGGTCAGCTAATTAAGCTACAAGATCCCACAAGCTTTAGATTAATCAGATCGAAATACCACTTTTTACCTCGCAAATCTAGTTTTTCTTAATTGTTACTTATGACCAAGTTTTGATTGATTTGTCTCTAAGAATGACCGCGTCATATGTAAGAGATGTTATGTCCCAGAAAAACTTGTGCTATTTTATTGATTGACATAGAACTATTGAAATATTGGGGCTGAGTGGTAATAAAATAAATAAGTTTCATTTGTTCCATAGTTGATTAAATTGGAGTTCTTTACATTCAATACATGACCCCGTTTTTAGAAGCTACCTCAGAAATGTTGTATGTTCCCTATAATTTTTTTTTTATTTCAAAATTGTAGCAATGTTACCCAAAAAAGAGAAAATAAAGCAGCTGAAAATGGTATAAACATTGTCTTACATGGAGCTGATAGAGCTATTGTATAATACTTTTTATTGCTCTTTGTGGAAGATACTTTTTGCAAAGTCTAAATACAATTGACCTTCTGTAATCCATTCGAATTGAGTCGTCGTTTTTTATTTATATAAGAGACACTTCAGTTTATGCTCACTGTAGACGGTTTTTATTTCAAATACCTGACGTGCCATCGCGGTATGAACCAAATAATATATTAAGCTTTACAAATTCTTTTTTTTTTATCTTACAAAGGTAGCAAACGAGCATGCAGTCCACCTGATGGTAAGTGGTCACTGCTGCCCATGGACATCAGTAATCATCCCCAAGTATAATTAAATCATACTTAAGTTTGATCAAAGACGCGTTGCTACCCTCGCTATGTGCCTACGGGCCTCGTGTATAAGTATACCCAGCAACCTTGCCTTTCGTCGAGTCCAGTCACCAAACACAAAGTTACTTCCGAGCGTTTTTTTGAGCGTTAGCGATCATCAGTACGTTTGCGTAGCGACAACATCGCGTGAACTGGACGATTTCCCTGCGTTTCTGCGACGAGAGCCTCGCATATTTACAACCTTTTTTTAAATAGGTATAAGCGACTATGTGTGTTGTTCCTGCGTGAACGTCGAAGGAACGCCATCGTTAGGAAATCACTGAATCACCAGTGGAATGGCTCTAAGTCGGATTGCCTCATCTGTGTATAGACTTAAGTACTTTAACTCTCACTTTAAATCAACACTGCAGCACTTAAGGCAGAGTATTGGTGACGTCATTTGACTGGAACCATTAGAGATCTACCTCTCTGTAATACTGTAAACGTTTTAAGGACTTCAGCAATTCCTGCACTTTCAATAGCGTTTTTATGATCTTTTATTCATGGGGATTTCAGCCATACTGTGTTAGTGCTATAGCTTACTTATAAAGTAACAAGTTCGTATATTTTATTATAATAAATAGTCTTATTATGGGAGGTTTCATAAATCGATTTTACAGGCAACCAAAAGTGAAAATTTCGTAGAAGGTTTCTTGAGTTTTTTATCTATTTGAGGTCTCTTATGTTGTGCTTTTTATTTATTTTTCATTGTGAAAAAAACATCCTGGTATGCATAAATAGAGTATTACTCTCCATTGTTCATTGTTTTAAATAAATATCTCGTGTTGGTGAAGTTGCAAGTTGCTGCTGTTTCGAAATGATAAGCAAGTTATTACACATTTCTTTTTTGTCACACTTTTATGACGGTGAGTTGCAATGCTTATTATTAATACCTGATTATTTCTGTACCATATGTCATATATGACGTATGGTACAAAAATAATAACCTATTACTTTTTTGTATTAATTACGTACGTTACGTACGTAAGAACACCGTGACACGACAATAGATACATATTTAAGACTAGCTGTGCCCGCGGCTCCGCCCGCTACCCCTCCTTTTAGGGGTTGATTTTTTATGGCCTAAAACACGGCCG
>DWNR01003595.1:0-11632 GCA_018250455.1 Polygonus leo | reverse complement strand
TATATTTTTTGTACGTTATATAGATGTAAATGATTAATGTAAGACATTAAAAAAAAATCATGAATATTCCCTATTGGCACTGGTCTTTATAAAAGTATGTATGTGTATATCACAGACATTTTCCTTGAAGACTACTGGTACGTTATATATGAAATATAGAAGGTTGGTTGTTTGAAGTGATTTATAGAACAGGAAACACTATACATACTTAATATGGCGCAGAAAGAACACGAAATAGGAGTGTGACTCCATGTGTTTAAAATTATTCCAGTGCACTTAAGTGCATGAGGCATCTTCGGCCGTCAAGAATATATGACATGATTTAGTCTTTGACGTAAAGTTTAATCATGAATCCTGTTGTATTATGAATCGGTCAGGCTATCCAAAGGTTTTATACGCAATACGCAGGACAATAAAGACACAAATGTATATTTGTTTTACTATCATGTTCAGGCAATGAAAAATCTAAATATAGGATCTCTCTATTTTGTTTTTAGATAAATATAAGATATAATAACAAATGAAAATTAAATTGTAAGTTTATGTAATATTAATAAGTATGTTCATAAACAATTGAAAGAAAACGATTTTTTGTTATTGCCTGAGCGTGGTTCTTATTAAACAAAAACTTAAGAAAGTTGCGCTAAAAATTGGAAAATTCAAGAAACTTAACGATCATATTAAGTTCTCTATTGTAACCATAGCAACATATTTTTTACTAATAATATTTATAGGACAGGCCAATGCCTGTCGGTTCAGCAAGTATACATCAAAAATATAAAATATTTTTACCAATTGGTTCGTAGGACAATTAGGTCCACACTTATGTTCATCTTTTGTGTTTTTCAGTTGTTGGTTGCTGACCATATTTACACAATAAACAAACTTATAAGTTTTCAGAGACGTGCAGTTTACTTTATTAGAGTAGAATAAATGCGTGGACGGCAGTGTCCACTCTTATATTTCCACTGCCAGATGGACTGTAGGCTCATTTGCTAACTGTGTAGCATAAAATTGTTTAACGTAATATTCGTATTTTTAAATTTAACATGTTAAAGATCTAACAAATTTAAAGAGACTAATGATGTGATGACGTCTTCGCTCGAGATTAAGTGGTGACATGAGTTACATCCTCTCGAAGTGCGAGTTGTTTCGTCGCAAATATGATGTTATTAATGTCTTACGACATTAGAGATATTTCAGTTTTATAACCACTAATTCTATGCTATATATGCTGGCTGACTTGGCAATCGTTGTTCTGCTATATTAATGACTAGCTGACCCGCGCAAAGTCTTTTGCATCACATAAGGGACTCTCTTTTAAGAGACAATTTTTCCCCGTTTTTGCAACATTATTCGTTGATACTCCGCACATATTGGTCTTAGCGTGATGATATATATGTAGGTCTGTAGGCCTTCCTCGATAAATGGGCTATCTAACACTGGAATTTTTCAAATTGGACTAGTAGTTCCTGAGATTAAGTTCAAGTTCAAGCAAACAAACAAACAAACTCTTCAGCTTTATTAGTATCGATAAAATCGCGCTTAAAAATAGGTGTGGGGGATAAGAGGGTAAAAATTTAAGTTTATAAGGTTTTTTTTATGCCAAATAATATAAAAATTAGAGGAACAAAATTTTACAATAAAATCTGGATACCCTTAGCATCTAAGTACCTATAAATCTAGTACGCCTGCGACCTATTCTCAGACCTATCAAATATACACAAAAAATATCATAAAAATGTTTAGATGACAAACACTGTGACATTTACCCAAAAGACGATAAGAATCCTTTGCGAAGTCGGTTTCAGATAGGCAAACGCTTAGTCATAAATCATCGTTCTAAATAAAAGCGAAAGATATGTAAAATATTGTAGCGACTTCCTTAAACATTTTAAAGATATAAATATAAAGAATAGTGAATAGGTTCTTCACTAATGAGACAGGTCAGAATTTTAGAAAAAAAGTTTTGATACATTACACATTTAAAGCTACTAAACATAAAAAAATTAATTGTTAACGTTCACGAGTTCACAAGTTATTCTTATAGCGATAAACGTAGCTCTGTTAACAGTCAAATTCGGACACAAAACACACTGCAGAACAAAACAAAGGTCCGCCGATCGATTTGCATAACAACGCCATTCCGCAAAACTGCTACGTAACTGAATAACCCAATAATACGTTTGAAACTCACAATCGGTAAGGTAGTTGCATCAGGTCTGTAATTTTGTTCTCCGTGGGTGGTCGGTGGCAGCCGTCAACTCGATCAATTTGTACGCCCTTCGACGTTCAGACGCACCCCTAGTCCCAGTGCGTATAGAAACATTTCGATACGCACCCTGATTGCGTTTTACTTTAGATTTATTTTTATTTAATTCTTTTCTAAAGACCACCTTGTCTGTATCATATCTACATTAAATGATACTGCTAATTTACTTGTCTATTGGCGTCCTAGAGATGCATAAGCATGCTACACAATTTAATCTGTGTATGTCCGTTGGTATTACCAAAAAACAAATTATTATTATTACACATTAAAGCATATGAAACTATCATCTAACGGCAATAAAAGAGATAATCAAAATTATACATACATCTTACAAAAGTTACCTCACGTATCACTTAAAAACAATAATATATGAGCTTGTTTATATTTCCATTCATAACAGTGACATAATAAGTGGTCATGATATCACATATTCATGTTTCCTTTTAGTGTTATTGTTTTCTCTTACCTATGGCAAATGCTATAAAAACAAATGGTCGGACTTATCTAGAAAACAATGTACATCTTAATATAATGGAACAAGAATAAGGCCACCCACATAGTCGAGTGTGGCTTAGTTATGGTTAACTTTTGCAAACAATGCAACTCGTGGTGTGGGATGACTCAATTAGTTGGATCTTCGAGATAATAGGACACACAATAGGCTGTAAATCGCACTAGACGAAAACCACTAAGAGTTTACGAGTTACAGCGAAAGATTAATGTCCTTCGTGTCATCGTGAACTGAGAACTTAATACAAAAACAAGAACTTACATTCCAGCGATCAACTAACAGTGACATGACAAAAATCGAAAGTAAACAACATAATGTAATCAATCATTAACGCATAATCGTCATTACTGGGTACTGAAAAAGTCGTTGAATGAAAGGACAGGATGTTTTCGGTTCCCAGATAGTTTTTTACATTTTTTTCTCGTTTTGACAAGGTGGCTTTCGGCATCTGAACAAACTTTGCGTCGAGCGAGACATTGATAATTCACTCTTCAATTCACGTAAATTTAACTCTGTTTCCACTTCTCACTTTTCTATTGCACTATAACTTAGAATGATTATTTTTTATATGTGTTTGTATGCCTTGATTTTTTTTTAGTTTATTTTTACTATACTTATATGTATAGCAAAATTTTTATTGTAAAATAGAGGGACCCAGACTGACATTTCATGATCAAATTGATCGTGTGCTGTCTGAAGGAGGTGTGAAGATTCTTTGAAATCGGCGTGTTTTATGAGGAGAGTTATGAAAGTGAAAGAAGATAGGCAAGTATGCCAGAACCGTGCCGTTTGGCACTCGACACTCTCTGCCTATCCCGTTAGGGATTTGGCGTGAAGATGTATGTGTGTAAAAGAGAAGTTCGAATATGTTATGTTTTAGATTTAGAAAACCTATTATAACATTTTATTACTTTAGTCGGTCTACCTATACCTACATAAAACTTTAAAACAAAAATGAACCATCGTCCTCATTCACTATTACCCTCCAGTTTTTCCCTTTTCAAAACGAGAAGGCTAGCTTAGGCTATTTTAATGTCCACTTATGGTGGATGGCCCCGTAACAAGAAAGCCGAAGTTTAAGCCCATTTTTCCCCTTCTAGCCGATGTCTGCTTTCCCGACTAGGTTGGCACTAGGTTGACGTGCCATAAAACCCAGTGAAGCTGTAAAGACCAGTAGGGTCAACAAACAAATATCTACGAATGTATTTTATTATAAATTCGTACATCTAATATATATAGATCTATTATTACTTCTATATGTATCTTGTGTATGTATCTAATACTTTTAGGTAGGAAGCGTCAGACTATTGATTTGAAACTAGATAACCCATCTTTCATATTAAATTGCATAAATTTGTAAGAAATTGGTAAATTTGTAAGGAAGGAATCCTACACGCTTAACGTTTTACATAGAGTTGTCATATATGTATGTATGTGAAATCCGAAACTAGCATACTAAGGTATGGTAGACGATATCTTGTTTTACAGAAGAGACTCATAAAAAGATGTGGAAAAGTTGATTAGAAGATGATAGGGATCAAAGATCTTCTTGACAAGACGTCAAAACAGTTACCACGCCGTGGTCCAGACGGCACAGACGGTCCAGTGGACACTCGCAGGCAATGACAGATGTCGGTCACGGCGCTGACCGTGCTTCCTGCCGCTGGCGATCTGAATGCGATTATTTACTTTAATCCGCCCCGGTGTCGCCGCTCCTCGTGGGAATACCAATGTAACGAATCGCTACCCAAATATTTCTTCAGGATACTTTTTGTGCCGCACTTGTAGCCAAAAACAGTCTTTTTCCCAAGAGATTGTAAGGTAAATACTATAAAAAGATACTATTTAAACATTTATAACTTTGTATCTATACCAATCCGTTTCTAATTTGGTGCAAAAAATATTTAAGATATTCGTATAAGTGAATAGCAGGATTAATAATAAAAGCTTCATTCTGGACCTTACAGCGTTCGTATGTGCCTATTTTAATATCACTAGAATATATAAACTTAAGATACCTACTTTTAACTACTTACTTAAACATTTTAACACTTCACCCGCCATACAACCGTGACACTACATTTTTATTTAAATTTCAGCTCCCACATCGATACTACGAATGTAGAGAAAAAATGTTAGCACAAGAAGACGCGGAGTCTGTTTGCGCAGACATTTATCGGGCCCTCGTTATGTCGAGTGGCACCGGATAAACAACAACCTTAATTCCTTGTCAGTTGAATTGCTTGGCTATAGGCATTTTGCACCGTTGCGTTCACTGCTGTGACCATGGGTTTTGTTCCAGGGGATATTTTAGACACACTATGAATCATGCGCTATTATTACACTTCAGTTTACTACTACTACTTCACGCTACCACTAAAAATTCAAATTGCTCGTTTTATTAAAAGTCATAAGTATAATCTTATATCTTATATTAAGAGCCTAAATCTTAATACGAATTTAATTTATAAAAATAATATTGGCTTTTCTTAGGTAGTGGTAGTTTATGCTCATTGTATTGGATGTATATTTTGTAAGCTACATTTAATTTTATAGCAAAAGTTAAGCATTAAAAATTTTAATCCTTTAAATTAAAGAACTTACTTACTCCCACTTCATACTTTCGAAATCACCTAAGTCATATGAATCTGGTAGAGAATTCCATTACACGTCAATTTATCTATAAACGTCAGTTTAAGTTAGATAGAAAATGAATAAATAAACACATAAAATATAATATAAAAACATAAAGGCACATATGAAATAATCCTAATCCGGGTAAGAAATATGGTTTCCTTAGCGCAGTGCATTGTATGAGTAAGCTGTGTACTCAGGACGCGTGGTGGCTGTTTGCGCTACCTGTGCTACGCTCTACCTGCGCTCCCGGTACTCGTATAAACACCAAACAATCCTTATCATTCCATAAAAATACACCAAATCCTCAGGTAACATGCAAGGATTCGTAATCCAAACAAACCGACTAAATAAAAAACGACTCGACGACGACGAACGAATATACGTATATATGAATCGTCTGACTTATTTTAATTAATTCCTCGGAGGTTTTACGTTTACCACAACTTTATATTGGATAAGAGAACCCAATCATAAATCTTACCTCAGAGACATGTTTAAAGCGAAAAAAGTAACACATGTCCAAACCATGTTTTAGGGACTAATTTCCTTTGGGGATTTAATATTTTTTTCTTCATTTCGTCAGGAAGAAAACAACGGCAAAATGCCACCCACGACGATTGCAAGACAACGTTTTATATAAGGGTAGATAATATCGAAAGCACTACTCTGAATGGGTCTCTCAGTGCAATGAGTGGGGCATAAAATAGGACGGACCTTGCTCCATAAGCTATTTGACAAGAGGTTTGTCCTTAACTAAACGACGCTTACATGAAGCTCGCTTTAGTTAGGAGTAGGTACCTATTCGCACTTACATTAGCGAAATTGAACCCTATTCTGACTCATGTATCTTTTAAACCTGATACTTAAACACGTACTGTTAATGGGTACGACAGTCAGCGTTCAGCAAGTAATTCAGCAAACTTTACAGGTCGTACAGAAAACGGTCCTGGTTCAATCGAGGCAAGCTTTTTATTTTACTTTTCTAATACTTACCATAATAATAAAGTAATTGTAATAGTCAACTTCATATAGAATATGGTTTTCGAAGATGTCGATCGCAGATTTCTTGATACTCCTGAATAATAAAATGGAAAGATACGTCTAGTTAACTCAAAGTAGAGTTGTAAGTAGCCTCTTAGAAATATTAGAGACTGCATACCTTGTCAGACATCAGCCAGGACATGGAATGAAACATATAAGGTACCCGCCTCGTTATATACAAAGTCACTGTTATGCTTAACTAGAATACAGTCATTACGTAACTACTATTCGATTCAAATCCCACTAGACATACAGCTATTTGAATATGAATCCACGTAAGTTAGTTACGCTTTCCATGCAGTGTAGGAAGTCTCATCAAGTCTGGTGTAACTGCAGTTAACGCCTGTCCAGTCCACGAGCCCGTCAACATTACTCATTTTAACTGTCGCATAAAATCAATTCCACCACTCAAACGTACATACATTTCGCATTTCAGACAAATAAAATGGAGTAAGTAATAGTTATTTAAGTAAGAATTACCAACAATTTGTCGCTCCGTGATACCGTCATTATTTGCTCGGTTAAATGCAACGTAGGGCGGTTTAATACAAACTATTCAAATTATGTCAAAAGTGCTGCTATATTTTTCTGACACGCTTAGGTTTCTTGATTATTCGGCCTCCTTTAATGTAGTTATATAATTTATATAGATTTAAGGTTGGTGTAAATCATACATTCGTTTTCAGAGACACCATCGTCTCACGTAAATGCAGCATTGTTAAGTGTTGCAACATTCTAATTTGAAGGCTGTAGCAAAGCAAGTACTAACACGAGCTATTCTGTTCGAGCCTGAGGATTAACCACACCTAATCGACTTCAGTTAGAATTTTAATCCTATTTGATCTTACGTATAAGTAAGATAGTAGATTGTTCTTTGGTATGTTACTTTAATTTCTTAAAAACTATATATAAGTATATATCCTGAAGGTAACAAATTATAATACACTGTACCGGTAGATTAAAAAAGCAAAAAGTTTTCGCTGAAATCGTTTATGGTACCTATAAAATTCCCAACATTACTTAAGTGTACCAAATATCTGATATTTCATAAAGGCGGTCCTCTCGGCCTGGCAGCGGTTTGGCCATATAACACGCGACCACGACGGGCAATTCTCTTCGACCAGCCATTGTGAAATATGAGGGTCGCCGCGTTCATACTGCGAAAAACAAAACCTCTGTTCTTTATTATCAGCCAAACTTTTAAGAACGAACAACTTATATGACGCTTATACAGACGTCTCATTATACTACCAGTACCTTAATTTATTATTAGTTAATTTAAGTTCTTTATTTCGACCGCTTTAGAACGAGTCACCGTTCAATCTGGGGTCTAAATGTAATTTATGGGGACGTAAATTGTTATTGCTCATTGTATTGAATGACGCGATAATCGGATTCTATAATGATCGAAAATATGGTTCATAAAAACGCATAAAAACGCTGATCCTTGTCGTAATACGATGAGCCGTACTTCGTTCCGCGGGCATACGGTATACCTAAGTATTAAACAGATAGATAGGCGCTTTGTATGTGTTTAGGAGTGGCAGGGCTTCGTCTTGGGTGGTCTGCCGTGGGCCGTTCGCGGGCAGACAGAATAAGGCCGAGATTTGTATGATATCGCGCTCGCTTCACTGAAATTGAAATAGATCGCGACTATTTATCTTGCGTCGCATCAGATCTAGTGCATCGGAGCGTCTAGATACGTCGCCTCGGTACATTTTCGACGTCACCTCTCTAGTGCGTTAGTAATATGAACAAATGACAAAACGGCTTAACACGGCCAACATTAATTAAGCAACTAATTTACTGATATATCCGTATTACGTTACGGCACGCTTAGATAGGTAATAGCCAGAGCTCATAGACAATAAAACGACATTTTTAATTTGTCTAATGGGGATATATGGTTTCTAATGTTCTTTTACAAGGATAATAAATTACTAGTTTAAAGTGTAAGAAGATAATAATACTCAATAACGTCACCCGATTACGAGATTTAGTTCCTGGTGTGTACATGATTCCATAGATGTCTGTAACAGTATAACATGTCAGGGGAACTAGCTGTAACATTTTAAAGCCCGTCGTAACTTTCATGGGCCACTAATTGCCAGTGTCTCTGCCATTTTCCTATAACTCAGTGTCGAAGTTGTACAATAATGCCGTTATTCCTCAGCCCCGAGATGTAATCTGGCGAGACGATCGGACCAAAACTGACGTTAATATTACACAACCTACGCAACAAAACTTGTAATAGGCTTCTATTGTACGTTAGATAACGAAATATATGTACATTTTATGTGGTACAGATTGCCTTATTCAGTACTAATATTCTTGAAAACTATGTTAATAGATAAATGCCGGTACATTCATAGGACATTCATTCTACTTTGGGATTTCTTAATGTTGATGCCATGAACACATATAAAAGCCAGTAGGTTCCTGTACAAACGCCCATACCTTAAGCAGTTTATTTTTTAGGCCTCAACATCAAACCTTAATTCTAATGTGTAGATTGATAAGAGATTGTTAACCTTGGACCATGCTTTATGGCAGGTAGGTATGCCAATTATTGTACCACGTCAGAATTGTAATGAATACTTTCATGTAAATTAAAATTTTAGTAACACATTTTTTGGCATTAAAAGTGTTAGAAAATTATCCTTTTGCTTTAACGATAAAGATATATGTGATGAGTAAGCTCCAACACATTAAAACAGCAGTGTCTAATGTGCTATAGCTATTTAGTTGGCCAGTAGATATAAATGGAAACATTTTATTGCCTGGATTCTTAAAACTTTATTGCTTTCATCATGGAGGGGCGACAGAGGTACGACCGTAAAATAATGAACTCTACATCAGTTTGCACAAGCTACATGTAGCGACCTCTAGTACACCAACCTTTCTATTACTTTAATACGTTGTTAAAAATACCAGAATTTCGCCACTAGATTTCACCGAGCAACTTTAACTTTTATTTTTAATATTTTGCAAAGCAACTCATTTGTAAAGCGATCCATTGCCATTTGCATTCAACCCCATGTACGATTATATTCGTAAAGATTGTATTCGAGGACGACAAAATTGCGTAAATTCCCCTGAAAACTACGATAGCTTCATGTGTTAGTATGTCTGGCCGCCACGACTCTATCATCTTTGAAACCTTTAAGCCTCTATAAAACTTAGCACATGAAGGATAAAAAAATCAGTGATACTACTAACTTCATACTATATATGTGTTAGTTATAACGCGTAGCAATGTATACATCCCTATATAACATTTTGTCATAAGTCTTCAGATATGGCCAAGATTATTTTAATAATTTAATATGTTCTTATAAGCACCCATTCATAAACCACGCACGTTATGTCGCTCGATATGGCACAATGTCATTGCAGTTACGCCCACGTAATATACTTACACGGTTTTAATGCTAATCGTGAACTAAACACACCGCCACCGACGTAGCGCGTAATTACATATATTTCTGCTAAACTGAAACGATAGGCGCTTAATAAAGATAATAAGTTATGTTCACCATCTGCAGTTGGCTCGCTGATTCGCTGCCTCAACGCGTAGTAAATTCAAATATACGTATTGTGTGAGTATACGTTTATATGTATCTTTAAGGTTATTAACATAAGATAAATTTCATTCCTCAACTATTCTAATCAAATGCGTTTTAATCTAATAAGCGCAGATAAAAACCATAAAAAATTCGAAACGGTGTTTTATTAAAATGTTGCATAATCTCAACACTATAATCAACAGCTCTATTTGAAACGAACTTAATCATCACGAATTTGTATTTTATTTTATTGGTTCCAAACTATCGGTGTTCGAGACAAGCTAACCACTAGCTTGGCTATGCTTCCTCATGCACGGACGGCAGTGACAGACCAGTCCCCCATAATTACGGACACTACGTTTTACGAGTTCTAGACGAAGGTACGAGTACAAAGCCTACGCCGGTGACCTTCCGAGAAGCCGACATTGTTCGCGACCACCCGCGTAGCGCATTGTTAGTACCGGGCAAATTTGTAGAAGACACTTGACGCCTTTATTTCGGCCTGCATCGTGTTCACAATATAAATTAACACGTTTGTACTTTAGTCACACTTTGAATTCAAGACGCTTCAACGCTTGCTTTATAATGAAAATGCAAATAATTACGTCACTCTCTTTTGTTTCTCAAGAGAAAAGGTAATATGGTAATGGTAGAGTTATGGCCAAGTCATATCAACGGCGGAATAAGTAATGTCGCGGGTTTGACTCTCGATTAAATGTTTGATGTTAGTTTATTATTTGGAATTGGACCGTTTTCTTTATATCTAAGTTGGAAGAACTCGTGTAGTTCAACCAGGAAGGTACCACCGCCACCCTCATAATCCTTCATGAAGCAATTATTGTTTCGGTTTGGAGAGGCGTGGTTGTTGGCTATACTTACACACGAGGCGAACATCCTAGTCCTCAGGGATAGCAACGCATCTGTGATCAAACTCAGGTATGATTTAATCGTACTTGGGAATGATTACTGATGTCCATGGGCGGCAGTGACTGCATGTTCGTTTGCTTTCTTTATACGATAAAAAAATCCAATGTTATTAACAGTATGATATAGCTAATGGAAGGATATCATTGTAAAACCCAGGAAACTATTGTTAAATAGCTAATGTATACCACATTAGGTTCGTGTAGAATAACTTACGATAAAATAACGTATTTACACAAAACACCTTTTTCTTTTATTCTAAGTTGACCCGTGGATGACTACTATTCAAGGTGTATATCAACGTGATCTGGATGAAACTTCATCCTTCGGCGCCTGACGCGATGTTGGAAGGGAGACATGGCATTAGGTAGTAAAGTTTGGAACACCCTCCATAGTAAAACCTGTTGATAACGGAATAGTACTCTAACTTACGGCTTACGGGCTATTCTAAGTACCTATTTATTTTAGGCCATGATATTTTATGATCACATCAGCTGAATTAGTCATCTAACTTCTCTTCTTTATAAAGTGACGAGCGTTGATATGTTGCTTGTTTACACTAATTACATTTTTTTTTATTGTGTAAAGGTAGCAAACGAGCATTCAGTCCACCTGATGGTAAATGGTCACTGCCGCCCATGGACATCAGTAATCATCCTCAAGTACGATTGAGTCATACCT
>DWNR01003594.1:0-11632 GCA_018250455.1 Polygonus leo | reverse complement strand
CTGACATACTTGCCTAGCTTCTTCTACTTTCATAACTCTCTTCATACAAACACGCCGATTTCGGAGACTCTTGACACACTAAAAATTATTACTTAGTTATAAACCAACTACTAACTAAATTGTGAAAGTGCACTGCTCAGACAGCATTATTGCTTTCTCATCGGCACAAGGAATCTCACTCTAACGATAGAACTGCTATTGCAAGGCGATGCAAGTCATTGCATTATTCAGCAACTGCTAGCTTTGCACCCTGAATTCACTTACTAGACGCGCCTTCGATCTATAGTAAGGCCAGATGGTAGAACTCATATAGTTCAACCGGGGAGATACCACCGCCACCCTCATAATCCTCCGTGAAACAATTTATTGTGGTTCGGTTTGGAGAGGCGTGGATGCCGGCTATACTTACAAACGAGACGAACATCTTAGTCCTCAAGGGTAGTAACGCATTTGTGATCAACCTTGGGTCAGTGGTACTTGGTGTTGACTACAAATGTCCATGGGCGGCGGTGACCACTTACCATCAGGTGGACTGCATGCTCGTTTGCTACCTTCATACAATAAAAAAAAAAGTAAAATAAGGAAAGATTTTCTTTCTTCCCCTTCATTTAACCATATAAATAATACTTTCCACGAAGCACCACACTAAGATTCTTTGTCATGGATGCCATAGACATACCACACAGTCGTCAACAGGCGTCCCAGTTGCCCAGAAATTCAAATTAACCATTCAGTTTTCCATCCTAATAACTGATTTTTTTTCATAATTAATAGGTTATTGAAATTAAATTTAGAATTTTAAAATAATCTTTTTTTATTATTTAGTATTATATTCAGGATAGAGTACCTATTTTTTAATTCATCGATGAGCATAGTGCTTAGTCACTAACCAATTACTAGCTAGTTCATGAATTATGAAGTATTACTTCTCATCGGCACAAGGAATCTCACTCTAACGATAGAACTGCGATTGCAAGGCGACGCAAGTCATTGCATTATTCAGTAACTGCTAGCTTTGCGCGCTGCATTCACTTACTAGACGCGCTCAGTAGTCTTCAATCAATAGTGCTCCTTGAAGAAGAACGGAGAAAGGAAAATTGACTTAGGAAGAAAGTTTTATCTTTCTTCCTCTTAATTTAATAAAAACAACTTCTAAACCTAGTACCCTAGGACTTCCAGTCGATGTGATGTACACACAAAAATGTATACCCAGACCCAAAACAGAAAAAATATCGGTTAATTTTTGGACAGGACAAGAATCAAACCTAGAACATTCTAAATATCACACCGGTAAAAAACGTAGCGGTGACGTTATCATTTTTATATATATATATTATAACTAAAATCATATTTAAAATGTATTCTTGACTATTAAATATTAAATTAGTTTTAATTAAAATTACTCATTTTCGTACTAACATGAGACTACAATGTACTTATTCTTAAAAATGTTAATTATAACAAGGAGAATGTCTTCTATATTTGCTACCTTATGTACGTAATAGGAAGTAGAAAGTAAGTGATAAATCGAAGTAATAAGCAGGAATTTGACATTTGACCTGGGGTATACCAAAACCTACCAGTGCCTTTTGTGGTTTTAGATCATATTTACACACAAAGCAAGAATTTTGATCCTTCATATAGGATGGTAAGTGGAGACCACCTGCCATGGGCCTATGGGTATGCTACTCCAGAGGTATCGTCGGCTTTGAAGATGAGCACTTTTCGTACCCTTTTTGAAGAACCCCATGTCATAGCGCCCTGGGAATACATCGTTAAGAAGCTCATTTCACATCTTACACGTGCGTAATGAAAAGGAACGTGCAAATCGAACCATTTAAGACCGATACGAGTCCAGTTGATGTGACTCCATAACCAGGTCATGCATGTTCGCTACATTTGCGCTAAAGAAACAAATAAAGCGAATAAAAAATCTGGACATATCTATAACATTAATACATTCATGACTATTATAAAATATTCACCACTTTATCCTAAATTTACAGAATACGGTAAAGCGTAGAAAGAAAATATAATAATCCGAGCGCTCGCTAAATATGCATTATAAAAATATGGAACATCCGTGTTTGTCCCGACTTTTACCTTTTTACCCGAGAGTTTGCTCGACTTTATTAAGTTAACTGAAGGGGAACTCTTTGAGATTTAAAACGTGAGTGTCCAATTTACTGTAACGCGAAATGCGTCTATTGTTTTATTAGCACAAAATTGACTGTTCTCAGAGTCGTTAAGGAAAAGCATATCTCGGATACCTTGGGTTTCGGTTAAGAGGCCTGGTTATATTATTACTTACGAAGACGTCGGAGACGGAAATAAATACTCAATGAAACTTGAAGTTGATGCTTACTAACTTTTGAATTGAAATTTTACCACTTTATCCAGATAAAGCAGAATAATCTTTTTAATAAGTCTTTTGTATTACAATTACGTGAGTATATATTTGATGGGTCTAATGGGATTCCCTTAAACCATTAGAAACACAAACACCTTTCTACATTCATACATACATACAAACATATGTATGTACATATAATAGAAACCCATTAAAATACGACTATAAAAATATTCAGCAACATTTCAAAAGAAGGCCCATTTACAAACGTCACCTTTAATCCACACTTAACGAGTTTGCAAAAACAAAGCCCCCTTGGCAATGAATGTTGACTGTAAACTGAAGGTGTTTGTATTGATTTGCTCCTGAACACTTGTGTACCCGAGGGTGACAGCTCCCTCGACACCCCGAGGGGTTATCCCCGTTACGTCATCGGGAATTCACCCCAAACTTAAACAAATTTGCAAAGCTTTGATTCCGGAATGCATTTATTTTGGAACTGAACCCGAGAATTGATGGTGGTGCATTTTTAGGGTGGTGAAAGAACCCTATTACTGAGGGTACGCCTTTATTCTTTGCATAAAATAAAGGTTGCTTGTTTGGTCGTGTCTGTAAGAAGACCGAGCTTTGTAGTTTTAGAGGAAATGTATTTATTTATAAACATTAATATTCAGTGGCGGATCAACCACGTAGTGGAAGCAACAAATGCTACAGGTCCCGTGCATTTGGAGGGCGTATATAGCTCGAACGTAAATTAGTATCAATTTAAGTAGGTATCAAAAGAGTCTCCGAAATCGGCGTGTTTGTATGAGGAGAGTTATGAAAGTGGAAGAAGCTAGGCAAGTATGTCAGAACCGTGCCATTTGGCACTCGATACCCTCTGCCTACCCCGTTAGGGATTTGGCGTGATGATGTGTGTGTGTGTGTTAAGTATGTACGTGAAAATATTTTTTCTAAACTTAACTAAGGGTCCCTTAACAAAATTCTATACAAGCCTCGCGTTAGCCTAATCCGGCACTGTTCATAGTGTACATGCAACTCCGAAGGCTCTAACGCCACACTTATTTCTGCCTTATAAGGACAATATTGACCTCTGCTGTGTTCTAAAAGGCTACAACGCATATATGGTTTATCCACGATTTATTTGGGATTCATCCCATATATCCATGGTCGACAGGCCACGTAACTAGGTAGATTACGCGATCATTTACTAATCTATTATAAACTTTATATATAAAAATATCGTGTCACAATGTTTGTCTGGGCTAATTTCCCAAACTACCGAATTAAATTTCGCATAAACATGTAACTTTGTCCAACTCATAATAGGCTATATTTTATTTCCATTAATGACCGCGAGATTTTTTATTGGAAATTTAACATGACTGGCAGAACAACGTCCGAGTCCTACGGTATTTTTTTTTAATAGAGAACGTACATTCCTACACGAGTTACAGTTACTTTTTTTATTGTATAAAGGTAGCAAACGAACATGCAGTCCATCTGATGGTAAGTGGCCACTGTCGTCCATAGAAATCAGTAATTATTTCCAAGTAAGATTAAATCATACTTGAATTTGATCACTGATGCGTTGCTACCCCTGAGGACTAAGATGTTTGCCTCGTGTATAAGTAAAGCCGGCAACCACACCTCTACAAACCGAAACACAATAAATTGCTTCACGGAGGATTATGATAGTGGCGGTGATACCTCCCCGGTCGAACCACACGAATTCTACCTGGCAAATAAATGCAATTAATCTAAAACCCAGCTTCAATTTCGCTCACAAAGCATCAAAATCAATTCCGAGCAGAAATAAAGAACATATCAGTAATCAAACAGTGCGTACAGAAGCAATGGCAACGATATTTGCGCTACGATGGGGAGTGTAAAAAATTTATGAGCACATAAAATGGACATAAAACGGACTTGAATTCTGTCTGCAGCGCTCTAGCGTCAGCATTTTAAAATGGTGGGCGATATTGCGTAGGTTTAGAAGTAGCTTTTGTCTAGAATGGCTGTGTATTTCGCTGAGTTATCTTTTTCCTTGCCTCTGATCTTTAGATAAGGTGAGTCAGCAAACACTCTCTAGAATAAGTTAGTAGTGACACTAACTGAGTTGATAACAAAACTTTAGTCATTTACGGCATTAATAGTTACTTGTGGCGTATTAAAACGGTATACTTATACATCAACTATATATAAATAACGTATTTTCTGTACATTTATCTGATCTTAGATTTAATTTGAAATCAGCTAACTTTAAAGGGTAATATTATGATTTAAATTGTATGCATTTAAAATAATTTATGATTATAAAGTTATTGTACAGACTCGATACGTTTTCTTTATTATCACGTATGTGGTCGTATATGGTTCAATTTCCTATCAAGATTTACTTGAAAGGTAAATATTACATACAAACATGAAAGTTATAAGTTTATATAAGAATACTATATATGTGATATATCCTATTTTACTACCTAAGATACTTTACCTAAATAGCCTTTAATATAAGGATAAAATATTTTCATTTTTTTCTAAAAAAATATCTTTTAAAATTATCTTTTGTTAACCTTACCATAGGTTACAATCAAGTAATATTAAAATAATAGTAAACAATATCTTTGAATTTAACTGTATCTTCTAGCAATAATCTCTAGTATTTTAAGCAAATATTCATGGTAATGTTATTGTACATTGTAAACTCTGAAAGAGAACAACTCAAATACAAATAATATTTTTCAAAACCATTCTACTTCTGCACATATGAACGCGGGAATTGTATTTTGCGTCGAACAGACCAGAATTGCTACGTCAGCTTTGCGGTGCCCATTCTGTGCCTGACGCAGTCATGCCATAGAAGTGTAATAGAAGCTTAACCAACTCCCATTACTTTGAGCTGACACCCAGTTCACCGTCTCCAATTGCATTTGGGAACTCCTCTGAACTCTAACGTCGTAACTGCAGTAATCGCAACGCAATACCAACTTTTTGGATTACAGATAAGGCTTAATTTCCCATGAAGCTAAATACAGTTCCGCCTTTTTAACGCTAAATAGTGGGTACAAGTTAATTCGAACGATTTGTTTCGCTCGTATCATTTGCTTTGAGATAAGGGTGGGCTGCTATTTCATTGTTAATGGCTTAATAAACCCTGGGGTCGTTCATCCCACGTTTATGGCCGCTTTGATGCATCTATTAAAACGGTGATAAGGTTTTGAATGGTCAATAATAAAGACCCCAAGAATTTTCATATTTTCCTTGATTCATTCTTGACTTTATCTTTACTCCGTATTTTTGAAGAAATATCTCCAAAATATGTTTTCCTCAAAAGTCCTCAGATAGTTTGCAAGACCCAAACATTGATATGAAAAGACTGTTAGTAATTCGCGAAATGTTTCTATATTGCTATGGCGGCGTGAAACATCGCCCGTAATTTTCCCCAAGGCGAGTCATGGTATGATAGCCGTAATCTCCAAGGACCAATCCTATGCTCCTCGCGCCATAAAATCCCCATAAGAACCCATAAAAAAACTGGATATGTTCATACATTCTTAAACTCACTCAGAATGTTAGTTATTGCGTATTGTTTTATTGTTACATTACAAAGGTAATATTTGGATACTTTGTAAATAAAATTATATTAGGGTTTATTCAGTACCTAAGTTATTTTTTATGAAATCGATTAATTCTCTGGGTATTTATAATATATTTCACCTTAATTTCATATTTTATTAATTCCACCTTAACTCTATACTTGTCTTTCATATAAAATAAATTATTTGATTTTGAAAACATCATTATCCGCAATCATTTATTATGCTAACTATTTACTCCTGCACTCTCAGAGTTAAAAGGATTTTCATTCACATTAGCTTACATACATTAGTTTTAGCAGATTTTTTTAAATTGTATAAGTGGAGCGAGCGTGCAGTCCATCTGATGATAAATGAGTGACCATTTATGACCGTCCATGAAAATTGAAATCAATCCCAATTATGATTTAGTCGTACCTGAGGTTCACCACTGATGCGTTGCTACTTCTCAGGGTTCGCCTCGTTCGTAAGTATTGCCGGCAACCATACTTGTAAGCGAAATGCGAGAATTGCTTCACAGGGGATTATGAGGGTGGCGGTGGTACCTCCCCAGTCAAAATACACTAGTTCTACTGACAAAATGTCTATTATATAAAACTTCCAGGAATACTGCTTTCGGAGGTTGATGCCGGTTTACCTATATTCAAAACTATATCAACTGTTCCATGACATCTACTAAATAGAACTCCCAGGAATATAGGCTTCGGTGAATGCTACAGGCTTAACTATATCAACTGTAACAGGAAATCTAGTATATAGAGCTCCCAGGAATATTGGTTTCCCGGGAACGCATATTAACCATTGGCGATATTTCCTAGTACGCACTAAAATTTAACTCAGTGTTTTGTATTGTAAGCCAAAAGTCAATTGCTTCATTATTATACGTACATTTCTTAATGTAGGGTATATTTAGCCGAATAATATTGTTTTATTGAATATTAAATATTATAATACCAGATAATCGCCATTTTTAACTTCTCTTAGTCCTAGTCAATTGGGGTGGAACAGTGCAATTTTTTTTTTAATTTTCCGGTTAGTTCCAGTATTTTTTAATACAGTTAATGAATGTAACAATGTGCCCTACAAACTACGTACAGATATAATAGTAAAAAGTAAAAAAAACAAGTTAATTATCATTAAAATTAAAGTACTTGTTTAACCCTTTCTTTCTTTTCGTTTTTTCTTTTGTTTTAATAATGATAATAATATGCCCGACTTTTTTTCTCTATGTAAATATCATTGAATTGGTCTATTTTCTACCTTTCATTTAATACCCATATTGTTATGGTAAAAAAAAAATGAATACCTCCTCCCTTTTTTTCTATTTGCGGGCACCATTTTGAAAAAAAATGTAGCATGTCACTCCCACAATTCTGACGAATCTAACGACACCTCATATGCCAAAAACCGTCAAGCCGTTTGGGCTGTAAGGCGTGCCAAAGAAATGGGCATACATACATACGCTCGAAAAACATTACCCTCCTTCTGACGCAGTCACGTAAAAAGGTAAAAGGTAGTTACGATTTGAAAATTGACTGAAAATTATTCCTAATACCTTCAATAAGTTTGAAATAAAGTCACAAATTACTCGAGTTGAAAGTGGAATTAACGAGTTTTGTCTAAAATTTATCGTTTCGCAGATAAGACGAATATCTGAAATAGTTGAATACGAGAAATGTTCCTGAATCAAGAATCCTCAAACCTTA
The DNA here is from genome assembly GCA_018250455.1 of Polygonus leo. NCBI lineage: Eukaryota > Metazoa > Arthropoda > Insecta > Lepidoptera > Hesperiidae > Polygonus > Polygonus leo. The sequence goes on along the minus strand of DWNR01003594.1, from coordinate 3,977 downwards.
AATTGTTTTAACTTCCCCGTTTTAATTAAAATCTTCCGGATACTTGGGAACTTCGGCCGGGATGACTTACCTGTAAAGAAAAAAAGTTATTTAAACAATGCTATAAAGGCGATTTTAAAAGCACGATTATACCATTTACATTCCTAAAGTCACGACTCGTATACAATTTCTTAATTATTTAAGAACAATATATAACTTAATCATTCATGAATTTATTTTATATTATTATTATTATTATATATTTTCATATATTAACATAGACAACCTATAGTAGTGTCTCTTAGTTTCCTTCTGATGAACCTATATTTTTTATACATCAATGTTTGATGTTTTTGTGATTTAAATTTTCTAGTTAGGCGTTTCTACGCACGAAAACTACGGGTACTCGTATTTTGTAAAGATAATACATATAAAAACGATTGCAACAGTAATTTCCACCATTAATTGAATTAATAAATGACAAGCAGAAATTAACAAAATTACTAAGTCGACTGACTCAGTCATGATACGCACCAATTAAATATGTTGCTTATATACAAAATTACATTATCGTTACAATCACAAAAAACACAAGAGAATAAAGACAAGGTTGACGAAAACACATTTTGTGGCAAAATAAAACACATCCTAACCGCATCGCGTGCCAATAGAACCAAAACCGATAAACTTTGGAAATTGGGATATCAATCAATACAATCCCGTGCTGACACAAATACATAACTTTTATACAGCCTGCAGGCAATTCCAACAAACCGTATTCTGGCTTATTTCTATTCAAAACGAATCCCTTCAGAAAATATTTTACTTTGTAAAGTTAAACGAGAGTTGTGATGGCGCAAATGAGTTTATAACGGCGAAATTGCAAAAGCGACACTGTCGTAGCGTTTCATTTAGTTTAAGCTCAAGCTAACAAGATAAATTATACAAGACAGGCTTGGCTCTCGACTTTGTCTGCGTCGTTGGCCTGCCTTTCATCCATTAGTTCCTATCAGAAGTCTTGTGTGGAGTTTGACATTAAATCCTTCCTAGAAATGTTTTGCCGTAGACACCGAGCTTGGTTGTAAGTAAGCGTAATAGGAAAATTACGAGACAAAGTAATTTTTTGATAGTATAATTAATGCAACCTGCATTCCATCGGACGATAAGTGATCTCTGCTGGCATATATAATTAACCCCAAACATGATTGAATCGTACTTGAGGTTGACCACAGATGCATTTGTACTCCTGAGGACTAAGCCTCGTAAATAAGTACAGCAGCTAGGCTTCTTCAAAACCGAAACGCAAAAATCATATAGTAAAGAACATGGATAGATACTATTATGTAGGTTACAATAGAATCTCGACTGAAAAAATAGCTTATAATATAAGTTCGCCTTAGGTTACTTTGCTTACGAAACAAGATGTTTTCTTATTTTTTCGTAACGCAATTTTACCAACCACAGTTTTTCATGCTTCAGTGGGTACGGCCCAATTGTTATTATAAGATGAAAGTTGTAAAATCTTCTTGAAGTTTTTTTGGCCTTGTAAATTTCCTATGGTTTATTATTAATACACTGGATGATTTTAACTTATTCTTACTACATGAAGGATATATTTTATTAAAATTCAAATCTGTTTGTGATCGCTACTTTTCATATGGCGTTGTTAACTTGGTTACTGGCTTTTTTATCGTCTTAAGGTAGCAAACGAGCATGCAGTTCACCTGATGGTAAGTGGTCACTACCGCCCATGAACATTAGTGATCATCCCCGAGTACGAGTACTTGAAATTGACCACAGATACGTTAAGGACTAAGATGTTCGCCTCGCGTTTAAGTATAGCCGGCAATTTCGCCTGTCCAAACCGAAACACAATAAATTGCTTCACGGAGGATTATGAGGGTGGCGGTGGTATCTACCCGGTCGATCGACATGAGTTCTTTCGCCTATTAATAGACTATAGAATAGAAGGGATACCTAATACAGAAAAGCTTCCGAATTTCTTGGTTTTTATATGTAGAAAGCCTTTTATGATGTAAAAATACAGTCCAAAACAATAAAAGGCAAAACTAAATACAAAAGGGTTTCAAAAAATGTAATGACTACCCAAAGTTACACTAAACTAATGCTTCTTACACAGAATAGAACAAGGCAAGCGTAATATAATAAGTAATAGAAATAATAGAGCCAGGCGACCATTATCGTATATCATGCTGGCAATACGGCCTGTAAGTATTAACCACATTAATAGCAACTATATCACAGCTCATAGACCGTTATGACATATCAGAACAATAACCGAACTCATATTGGTAATAAACGTAAAGGACTCCTCGACTTTGATCACATCAGTCTTTATATCCATAGCCGGAAAAGATTGTGTCGCAGAATGTTTGTTTTACGCTGTATAAATCCGATCAAGCGACCTATTCTGAGCGCATGCGATAAAAAACATTAGCATACGAGCGACGTTCGCTCCGGCAATATTTTACGAGCGCACAAAATACCCTTCAAAGGCAGGCTTTAGCCTACGACCTTACGAAAATTGTATCACACGCAAATGTCGCCCCGACGTCCCGCGACTGAAATATAAAACGGATAACTCAATCTTTTGTTCGGATGGAGTCACGAGAAAGGCCCTAACAGTAGCCCAGTACATATTTCAATCCACTGGGTATTATCAGCGTGATCGATTACAAATTGTTTCATTATGTACCTAATTACAATAGCCGAAGGTACGTTTTAGGTTGCGTCCCGGTGGGAACGGCTGCCTCGCAAATTGGATCTCAGTGCTGTGTTGTTAGAGTGCAAAGTGGTTATTTAGCTTGAAACAGGTTTATCTTCCCCCTTCACCTCGTGTAGCAACTAGGGAGATGTAGGTTTCATTATATCGATGTTGTCGGTATTTAAGCGATATAAATCCATCCAGGGAAGACATGGAAACCGATAGTTTTCTCAAACTTAAAAAAAAAACTTTTTAAATTTACAAGTATAACAATACCAGACAAGAAAATGTATTTCAGATAATTGTTACTTGAATTATAGGCGAATTGGTATTTAAAAAAATATTTAAAAAAATTAGTATATTTAGTGTAATACATTTAGTTTAAATTCTAATAATCTCTTTTAAATCGTTCTTTTATATTTGTATAACGATACTTCGATCGTCCGATATTGCTAGAAGGAAACTTCGATTGTTCGGTATTTGTTTCCGATACCAATATCGATATTTCCAAAAAAATACGACACAATATACATCGATACATTTTCATATTCCCGACATCCCTGGGGAGGCACTGTCGGCACCCATAACGTCGAATGCAAACTTTACCTTCACAGCGCGGAGGCTGCTATTACAGTATTTTATTGGCTTAAGATAAGAGCTGTTCCCGCTCTTATTTGTATACATCATTCGACAACCATGATTATAGCAGTAAACATGTTTACGGATAATCAAAGGCTCTCTTCAATGAAACATTTTTCCTGTAATCCTGTCTGGTACAACAAATTAGTTTCTCAGATAAACAAGCCAACATTTCTGTTAATATCTAATGTACCTTCCTCTGAAGCTTTCATCTTCTGCAATGTATACATTAACTATTTCTTTTCTATAACTCCAGAAATAAATAGAATGTATATACTATTCGAACTAAATTGACTAAATTTCTTCCTTTTTAGTAACATAAATTAAGCAACTAAGACTTTTTATATCTAAATCTAGCGATAAGGCTACCTGGTGCTAAGTAGTCACCGTCGCCTATGGACAATTGCAGCACCAGACGGACCGCCAATGCATCGCTGACTATTGAGGAGAAGTCTCTTCTCATTTTTTTGTAGAACCTCATGTCATAGCGCACTGGGTTTTTTATTTGCAGTCTTATATAATGCTAGTCACTTTTTCTCGTAAACTCTACATGATCGTTTGCTACTTAAATTACATTACTACCTACTGTAATTTACACAAAACTCAAATTCCGTCATTCACAGTGTGCCAACTC
>DWNR01003593.1:0-11633 GCA_018250455.1 Polygonus leo | reverse complement strand
TTTTATGCGCCATTAACTGCCCCCAGATTAATTGGGACACTACTCGGTTCGACCACTGTGCGGTTACGTTTATTACTGTGACTAGTTACACACTAGTGTTATTTCGACTTCTTATATGAGGAGGAAGGTAATGCTAACCAAGTGTCTAAGATTCCGACTTTTCACGCTAGGAATCCGGGTTTGAATCTGAATTTCCAAAATAACACGAATATTAGAGTTTAAATATTGCTTTCCGGTAAAAGAAAATATCGTAAGAAAACCTACACTCCAATTGTAAAAAAATATTTGAAAGGTGTGAGAAGTTTACCAAATCGCACTAGGCAAGCGGGAAAATTATGGGTGGGGATTACAATATTAATTTTACACTTATTTGATAGGTTACTTACGTGTGTATGTAACTCTACATGTTTTGGTATTAGCACGATATCAGGGGAACTGCCAGGGGATCAGTTTTATGCGCCATTAACTGCCCCCAGATTAATTGGGACACTACTCGGTTCGACCACTGTGCGGTTACGTTTATTACTATGGCCAGTTACACACTAGCCTCATTTCGACCTCATATACTTTTGGGGTTATTGTTGATTAGCTTATGTCAATTATTCGTTTATAGGGTTCCATATGTTCTATGTTCCGTATGTTCCGTATGTATCTGCTGAACCGTAGCGAGTAAAAATAACTTATTTCTACTCATTACAGTTGATTAAAAATAAAGGGGTCGCGATACAAAACGCTCATGGTTTTTGGCATTTTATCAGCTTTTCTTTTGAACCGTAATAGTGTAGCTGTAATCCATGTGTATAAAAATAGAACCGTATTTTCCTTTGTCATCACACGTAAATGGCGGGATTTCGCTAATTCTTTTTTTGTTGTGTTTGTATTGCCAGAACATGGTTCTTATTAGTTCTAAAACGAAACAAAGATTAGTGGAGTTCTGTGTATTGGTATATGTTATGATTTCTGAAGTACATGCCTTCTATGTGAGAGGGAAGACGGTACATATTGCACGTGTCAAAGTTTGTATTTCTATCATACATGGTGCACGCGATTTGTTGCAAAGTATATTTAACCTAACTTCATAATTATTGGATTATAATTTGTAGTCGGTGCTAAATGTACAGGGAGGTCTATGAAGGGGGAGGTCTATGAAAGCACATAATTTGGCATTAGCATCAAATTGTACAATTACTCAATTATTTTTACTTTTTAGTGCACTAATGTTCCCGAATTAAGACGGCTCAGTTGTTCATATTTTTATTAATTTCACTTAGTTTTCATTCATTTAATTTGTTTTGATTCGTAAAGTTTTCTTACAAAAAAGATATACCGCACTTACATTTTTATTCCATCTCGGGAATTTATTGTCCCCTCGTCTACATTAAGGCCAATCCTAATCAGCTTTGCGTTTTACATCTATACTTTTGCGATTTCACGAAACTCGACGCACACAAAGTTTGAGCGGTCACGTATATTTATTCTTATTACACGGTGTTATTCTTTCCTACTGATAGAGAGGAAGAACCTTCTAAATGGAAAGCAAGAAAAGTTCTTATTAGAAATAATGGAAATAATGTAGCTTCAGTGACAAATTGTTAATAATTAAAATTGGTTTGCTAATTTCATAGCTAATAGAAATAAACTCCATCTTTGTTATATCATACTAAGCAAATCATGTGACTTCGTTCTGCATAGTGAACTTTCTGTAATGGTAAAATTTCTTTGTGACATTCAAAAATATTTTTAAAGTAACACACTTTATAAACGAATTTTGATTTTGATTTTAATGTTAAGTTTACATTTATAACTAAGTACTCATTTTTCATTTTTTCTTTTTATAAGAAAAAAAAATGTCCCACATACATCATTTTCGTATCTATACTTTCGCGATTTCACGAAACTCGACGCACATAAAGCATTGAGCGGTCACATACATTTGGAATGATTATTTGATATTAATAGAAAGGAAGAAGGTCTATGTTTGGTAAATTACACTAAGTAAATCACGTGACTTTGTTCACGTACGAAATTAGAAAATGTCCAAAAGCAGTCCAAAGGGATGAAACTTTAATCGTATGAGAGACAGAATTATTAAAACAGTATAGTACTTTATATTAAGGTCCTTAGGTCTCCCCAGCCAAAAGAAAGAAATTGTATTTATCTTGAAAGGAAAATATGCTTAAAAATATGCTTACGGAGAAGAAGAAAGGGGTCGTCGGTGTCGGAGAAAATTTGTCGTCTAAGAATTCAGTTGACAAATTGAATGAAAAAAGTCAGTCAACAAATTAATAAAGTATTTTGTGTAATTAAAAAGTAAATGGAAGGGAAATGGATTTGACGACTCGCGTGGCGCAGCGGTCACCGCAGAGGGTCCCGGGTTCGATTCTCGGCCAGACAGAAATTTGAATGATGGATTTAGATTTCTGTTCTGGGTCTGGGTGTTATAGTAGTGCATACATCTTGTGTGTGTCCTTGGCACCCACGACACAGGGAATCCTAGTGTGGGGCTATGAGGTGTTATTATATTCGTCAAGGAAGGCCTTGATTTAGAGTTCCGTTAAACTGTTTCACTCAACAGAATATACAATACCTAATATCGATATACTATAGAGTTTTGCTGAGAATTAATACTAGAAGCTGTGTTTGATTTCACAATTTATTACATGAAATATTAATAGTTACGATAATACGTATAATGAATAGTAAATAAAATTTCAGTATATTCGTTGTGTTTTGCTGAGTTCGCACTGTGAAACACACAAATATTCTGAGAAAATAACAAGTTTCTATCATTAGTACTTCTATATTAGAGTTCAATAAAGCTTAAAGAAGGTATTTAAATAATAGCCGAAGTGAAACTCAACCACACATTTTCCATAATTCGAATAGTTTATCTACTCATTATCATCAATATAAAAGTCTATTACTATCTACTGTGAGTTAAAAGTATTGTTTTAGCAAATATGCTAATCTAATTTTTGATTATTATTGAATAAGCATAAGGAATGATTGTAAAAATAACAAATAACCCTTTTTACACAAATTTCCTAGGATTCCCTGTCCTGTGAATTGACACAAGTAGAGACGAACACACGAATCGAAAATTGCAAATAAAGACCTGCCACGCGGCAGAAAACAACGCAGTGATATCTATATCTCGGACTACAATGGTTTTAGTATATGGTGGTGGTGGTTTATAGCTAGATGGTAGAACTCATGTAGTTCGACCGGGGAGGTACCACCGCCACCTTCATAATCCTCCGTGAAGCAATTTATTGTGTTTTGGATTGGAGAGGCGTGGTTGGCTATACTTAAACGCGAGGCGAACATCTTAGTCCTCAGGGGTAGCAACGCATCTGTGATCAAACTTAGGTATGACTCAATCGTACTTGAGGATGATTACTGATGTCCATGGGCGGCAGGGACCACTTACCATCAGGTGGACTGCATGCTCGTTTGCTACCTTTACACAATAAAAAAAAAATTACAAACTATGATTGATCATTATGGTGGACTATACCTGCTCTTTATTAGAAGACATCACAAATCTTACGATTACAAATCTATCACGACCATCATTTTTGACTAGGCCTTTTCTACTTTATACGTAGTCTGTGGTTAAAGCCGATTAATCAGTACGTTGACAGACGGTCGATGGCGGTTGGTTGGTTAGGTTTAAATTAAATTTCCATTTCTATTGGTCGCTATTGTATTCAGTAATGTACATAACTGTCACTTTCAGCGACAAACAATATTCAGTAACGTTGAATTATTCAACTACCTCTCATAATTCTATTCAAATGACGACCCGCGTGACTCTGTGGTCACGGTACTGAACCTAAACAAAGGGTACTGGGTTTGATTCCGGGTCAAATAAATGAATGATGAGTTTATAGTTGTTTCCCTGGGTATGTGAATTTGGCTTTTTGACTTGTGTCAATGGCATCCACGGTATCCATAGTTATATTATAAAATTGGACAGTTTGGTTGAACGCGTAAATCTCAGGAACTACTGGTAAAATATTTTAGTGTTGGATAGCCTATTTATTTAGGAAGGCTATAGGGTATAGCTATAGGGTATAGCATCACGCTACAACCAATAGGAGCACAGTATCAACGAAAAATGTTGTAAAAACGACATAGCTGACGGTGACTACTTACCATCAGGTAGCTCGTCTGCCTTATCGCCAGGCTTAGATATAAAAAACGAGAAAAAATTGCCCCTCTCTCTTATGTGACGCAAACAAAGTTGCATGGCTAGTAGGAAATACTAGTGAAGTGATGTGATGTACGTAGAAAGTGGTATTTGTATAAAATTCCCCGTAGTAGGTAAAGTTTAAATGATGTTCTGATTAAAGATATAACTTTTATGAATATTTGAATATAACAATTTCTAATATGAGTTAGAAAGTGTGTGGGCGTGTACCTTTTACGAAACTTGTGTAGGTAGAAATTCATACCATTAACAAAACAAATATTAACCTTGAGTTCTTTTCCATGTTCATAAATTGGACATAAAATATTTATAATACATAATCTTCTATTTATGAAATACATGTAATTGAACATAAGATTTATTTGTTGTACGTATAAGTATTTCTATGTACCTTTACATAGATTGATACTCTCTGCCTGCCCCGTTAGGGATTTGGCGTGAAGATGTGTGTGTGTGGGTTGAGTGCTCGATTTGATTTTATGATTTGGCTATCTTACAATAATCTTTGAGAATATAACATTGTTTGCTATACGCACCATAGTAATTCACAATTATCACAGTCAATGATAGTGCCTAGCAGCCATTTTAACTAGTGTCAAAATAATTTAGGCTTTCTGCCACAGTCTTGGCCATGAGAAATAAGTGGACGCATATAATTCCTTTGTATTTTCAATCAGTTCAATGTTTCCTCATATTTTAATCCTTTAAACAAATGTAATTAATATCAGAATTACTAACTGATTACTTTCACAATTTGAAACTCGTAAAATGGAACTTAACTATAAACCTATTGGCCGCCATAGTAGGAAAGCGCTGAGTTATTTATTTTATGTTATGTTTTTTTCGCGTTAGTATTTAACTTTCTACTCCTCAGGGATACAATTTGTGATGGCAGTTGGTATTGGTCGCAGGATGCTCTAAAGTCTACGTATGCTGTAACTATTTAGTATTAAACCTAATAAATATATCTCCTAAGTTGTGAAGAGGCGTGTCTTAAAAACCACACAAAATTATTCAGCATGAAAGACATTGCGGTGAAACAGACCCTGAATATTTTATATCCATGAATGTCCCTTTTGAATCTTTCAGGTGTTTTAAAACTTGACAAAATATTTCAGTAGGCACCCGCCTCTCCCCGATTTTACGAGTCTTCATCTCGCCAAGGAGCTTTTTCTTTCGCGGACTGGGGAAATATTAATTATTTTCGTGAAAAGGTTAACCCAACCTTAAAAATTTCGTGTAATATCTACGTTAACCCTAATAGGGGTGTCTGTGGGATGTCGTTTTAAGTAAACATTATGAGAACATCTATGCAGCTACGTATACATCTCTTACCCGCGGCAAGTCTTGGTTATTTTTGCTTACTTAGGGTTGCCTGTTTGTTTTCTAAAAGTATTTTTATTCAGAAAATAGTAATCTTATGGTACTTTTGGGAAATTTAAAATTTTAGGAATGCAAATGTTAAAAGTAACTAAAATGCAGATTATCCACTAGTAGCTTAATTTGTCAAAATTAAAATATAGCATTTTTATCATATTAGGGTAGCAAACCAAATATTAGGGTAGGGTATTAATTATATTAATATATCTGTGTGTATAATATATCTCTGTGTATAATATATAATTAATATAATTAATATATCTGTGGTAGCAAACGAGCATGTAGTCCACCTGGTGAACCATGACCCATGTACATCAGTAATCATCCCCAAGTACGATTGAATAATACCTAAGTTTAATGACAGATGCGTTGTTAGTTGCTACCCCTGATTAGGATGTTCGCCTCACGTGTAAGTACAGTCAGCAACCACGACTCTCCAAACCGAAACTTAGTAAATTGCTTCACGAAAGATTATCAATTTTGTAGGCAGTTCTAGAAATGACGCTGAAAATACCGCTTTCTTGATCCGCGTTTATTTTCATTTTTTTATTTTTAGTATTTGGTGTTTGAATGATAATACTTGTACAAATTCTATGAAAATTTCAAATCTACTTCTAACGGTTTATGAGATAGAGCCTTGTGACAGACGGACGGACGGACAGCGAAGTCTTAGTAATGAATAGGGTTCCATTGACACCCTTTGTACGGAACCCTAATAAACCACTACCGGCTCGGCGTGAAGCAAACGGAAAATTAGGTTATGTCCATAGAGTGTCTCTAATGGATACCACCGATATTGAACGCACTTTCGATATTGCTGTAGTTAAGCGTTAGGTATTATATTATTTTTTCACAATATAAAGTAAAGCTAGTGGAACTGGCGTTGTTCTGCAAGTATCGTTAAATTTGCAATAAAAAACTCGTCTACAAACAGGTCTGAATCGATGTGTAAACTATATCAACTCTCGAGTTCGAGTTGGACCAAGTTACACATATGTACAAATTTCAATAAAATTGGTACAATGATTTCGGAGTTTACCCAGAGCATACATCGTGATAAGAGATTTTTATTTATAAAGATTAAACAATTTGCTAAAATATGCGATGATCATATATTGTAGTATACGTTTCTCAATTATCTCGTATTTTACGAAACTCGTATTTTCTCGTATTTTTTGAAAGCTCTTTAGAACTCTCCGAAAGATATAAAACATTATAAGCGTAAACTTCCATTGCACTTAAACACGTGGAAGTATTGCTAAAAAAATTCTGACAACGATCCGCAATATCTTCCAAATCGCTTTGTAAATAAGAGGATAAGCAACTACCGGCTCGGAGTACAGCATACGGAATATTAGGTTATGTCCGCGGACTGGCTCTAATGGAGACGCCGATATTGAACGCACTTTACATAGTGTTGTTATACATAAATGTTCCGTATAATTTTATTTTCCGCAATATTTTACAAATCGCTTCACGTAAATAAAAGGACAAGCGACTAAGGGCTCGGTGTGCAGCAAACGGAATATTAGGTTATGTCCGCGGAGTGGCCCTAATGGAAACGCCAATACTTAACGCCTTTCCATAGTGTTGCTATGCATAAATGTTGCGTATAATTTTATTTCCCGCAATATCTTCCAAATCGCTTCACGTAAATAAATGGACAAGGGTCTACTGAAAAGAACATTAGGTTAAGTCAGCGAAGTGACCCTAATGGAAACGCCGATATCATAATTAAAAGTTACTACCTGAACAATGGTTCTACTAGTTAATGTATATATATCTTTTTCAATTTTCATGTTATAGCCTTGCGTCGTAATTCAGAATTAACTATAATGCAACAAAAGATATAAAACATTATTTAAATCAGCTACCATTGCATTTAATTCCGATCCGAGTCCGATCGACAATATCTTCCGAATCGGAATATTAGGTTATGCGCTTGGAGTGTCTGTAATGGATACGCCGATATTGAACGCACTTTCGAAACTTTCGTGTGTTAGTAAATATGAGTTGGTATACTGGTTTTTGGTTAGATTCATTGATTGTATGTCTATATAGAAAAAGGACATAGAAAATTGTTTTTAATTACACTTTTTATATGACAAATAATCCATTTTCACCACGTATCATTGTTGCAATTCGTATTTTATTAAGTTAGATAGGTCACATATAACAGGCGGTCGACTCAGATTTCAAGCATAGCTCTTGTGACCAGCTTTGAATAAACTTAGTCTTTACTTATTAGGTGCTTAATGTATTGATTGGTGGCATACTCATAGCTTAAATATTATACATTTTTACAATTTTTGTGTTTTACTTATCTTTTTCATTAAATATTGTTAGGGATTTCACTAGCATCGTGCCGTTTATCCATTAATTCGTAAACCAGTCATTTAATACCCGCCAAAATACGTGAAACCTTATTCGCATTAACCATCATTGCACTTAACCCATCAAAGTATTGCTAAAAGCTTTCCCCGCTTTCGATCCGCAATATCTTCCGAATCGGAATATTAAGTTATGTCCGTGGAGTGATTCTAATGGAAACGCCGATATTGAACGCACTTTTGATACTGTTGTTTTAGTTAAATATGAGTTGGTATAATGGAATTATTGTTAGATTTAACGCCCGGTTTCAATAACTTTTCTATCCCTTACTAGAAGTTAAATAGCAACCATTGGTATGTATTTGTTAATTACGACAGATAGATCAATGTTATAATAGGTTTGTCCTGTCTATCGTTGTTTACATTTATATCGTTGTTTATAAAGTTGTTAAAATTTTAAGAAAAATACGTATATATTTATAAAAACTATAAAGAAATGTGTTATTACTTACATTATTTTGTGAATAAAAAACAGTTTACGTTTTAGTTAAAAAGGTGACACACATACTACGTGAAGTCAAGTCAGTTTTTAAGCCTAGGAACGCATTTCTTACCTGTTTAGAATGGAACTAGTATATACTACTTGGGCGCTTAGTGCGAAAACTGTTATTTGCACAAAATTATATGAATTAGTGCATATAACAGTCGAACGATATTTCGAATGCATCGTTACTATACATCGAAATACATATTTTTACATTTGACATTTGTTAAATATTGTACTTTAAATATTATAGGGTTCTGTCTTAGCATCGTGTTGTTAATCATTTTGTCAAATAGCTATTTGAAACACGCCATGTATTTGTATATATTATTTGCATTAACTAAAATCGCACTTAACACCAGAAAGTATTGCTAAAAGCTTTCCGACTCCAATCCGCAATATCTTCCGAATCGCTTCACGTAAATAAAAGGAATATTAGATTATGTCCGTGGAGTGTCTCTAATGGATGCGCCGATATTGAACGCACTTTCGATACTGTTGCATTAGTTATAGGAGTTGCTTTATTGTATTCATCGTAAGATTCATCGTTTAAATGTTTCGTTAGAAAAGTACATAGAAATATCTTTTTGTTTACAGTGGGGTTATTAAGGTCAAATCATGACCATTTTTCATCAGGTAATTGTTGTGGAAGGTTGCCTTTCTGTTAGAAAGTTTACACTTAAATATAAGGCAACCAAGTCAGTTCTCGTGCATATCAACGCATTTATTGCAAGTGTTTTTTTCGTATAAAGGTAGAAAAAGAGCATACAGTTCAATCTGATGGTAAGTGGTCTCTGCCGTCCATGGACATCATAATTAAACTCAAGTTCTATTGGATCGTAGGAGACGTTACCTTCAGAAGCGTTGCTACCTTGAGAACTAAGATGTTCGACTCGTGTCTATTTATCGCCAGTAACCACGTCTCTCTCTACAATCAAAACACAAGAATTGCTTCACGGAGGTTACGAAGTTGGGTGGTACCTCTCCGATCAAACTTCTCGATATTCAATTGAAAAATCTAATATTTAATTCTGTCTACAAAATATTTGGCCAAATTGGAGTCCGACTCACATAAAAATAACAACTTTAGGTGATTTTGAGCTATATTGCTCTGTGCAAAAAAGTGACGAACAACCTGTCGGTTAACGAATTTCACAGTTCGTCCCATGTGCAATAGTTGCGGTGAATTTAGTTTTTAGAGGTAGATTAAAGGGATAGTCGCTCACAGCCGGTCAATCTAGCCATCACAAGTGCTGTGGGGGCTTAGTCTTTTACTTTTTAGGTGTTGGTATGTACCTAAATTTATGGTCGAAAATATAATCTGCGCTGAGGTGGTTCTAGTAGGCAGTAGATATGTAGAATTATTCATTAAAAACAGAAAAATGAACTTCCATAAAAATAGTCATAAGATACGATATGCTCATATTGAACAAAGATTAACATGTCTAAAACAACAACATTTGGCATGTTAATTTTTTATTTTCCTTCCGCTATATCTGGATTTTTGGGTGAAATTTGTAAATTACCTTACACACACATACACACACATGCACACACAGGCATACAAAAAAGCAGTGGAATTGAAAATAACTTTTTCCAAGCTGTTTGAAAAGTAAATAATCATAATAATGTGTAATTATGCTGGTATAGTGTGCCTATGTATGTTTAGTGTACACCTAACAGCCGGTAAATTAATTATAGTAACGCACATATCGGCATAGATATATAAGAACTAAAGTCCGTCTGTACGTAAAGCGCAATGTGTAATCCGAATTTCTGCTTATTCATAACGTCCAATAATCCCCAAACGTGAATTAAGCACTTTGGGGGAGCGTAACATTATATCCGCTAGGGAACGCTGGATAACGTACGACAATATCCAGGTACATTTCTCTTAATCACTATATATGCGTATAAAGGACATTTTTAACCATCGACACCATGTTTTTTTATCGTATAAAGGTAGAAAACAAGCATGCATTCCACCTGATTGTAAGTGGTCACCCAAGTACTATTAAATCATACCTAAGTTAGATCACCGATGCATTGCTACCCCTGAGGACTAAGATCTTCGCCTCGTGTATAAGTGTTGCCGGCAACCACGCCTCTTCGAAACCGAAACACAATAATAGCTTCACAGAGGATTATGAGGGTAGCGGTGGTACCGCCCCAGTCGAACTAAATGAATTTTACCACCTGTTAAAATGTACTGCATATTTATAAGGGGCTATAATAAACGTTAGCTTCACTAAAGATGAGTGAAGCTAACGTTTAGCGTTTGATTTGATGCTCTAGCTTTTCAGTATTTTATACGATTATTTGATAAAAAGGTGATATTTGATAACTGTACCCCAGTATGAGTAGTTCTGCAACTGTTGTATACGGATGCACAAAAAGTTGAGAGGTGTCAAGGGACACCCGGATGGAACGAATATCCCTTCGATTAATTAGTGAAGGAATTGTAATATTTTTTTTCTTTTAAGTTATAAAATAGAAAGATGAAACGAAAATAATTGGCTTGCTTTCTATAAGAGAGAGAGACAGATAGAGAAACATGCGCACACCGCGCGGCTTACTACACTATAGCAAAAAGTGTCGTGACAACTTTTCGTCTGAATGTTTTCCGTCTAGCCCCCTTCGCAACGCGCGATAAGGAATTTCGTTCCAACTCTGTTAGATATAATTACTTTGTTTTGTTAGGTCAATAGCTGATCTAACAAAACAAAATAATTATATCCTTTATGATTTAATTAACACCAAATGTTAATAGAAACATTATTTAGGAAGCATTCTGCGGAATGTACCAGACATTTATAGTCTGGTAAATACATGAACACAAAAGAGGATTTAATACAGGCATATAATGGAAAATCTACTCTAGTCATAACTCAACTCAGAATGCAGAACATGACTGATAGTCACAACATACGCAACATTGATTTATTAGATGACGTTATGATCATTCTATTAGATACCTACTTATTAATGTAATATATCATTAGTGTACACAACTAATAATGAACAATGCTACACTGGGTGTCCCGTTTTGAGTCTCAGGCGTGTACCACCGACTTTATTACATCTATACTTACTAATATTATAAATGTGAATGTAAATTTGTTTGTTACAGTTTCACGCCAAAACTATTGAACCAATTGTAATGAAA